>JAGTTL010001062.1:0-18617 GCA_036851935.1 Coregonus suidteri
ACAGGTGCCCTGGATCAAATAATGAGACCAGGGAAAAAAAAAGGAGAGGGGAACACAGCTGCCTTTAGAGGCCAGGAGACGAACGGGAAAGCGGGAAAGCTGCCCCTAGGGGGGGAAATATTATGAAATGAGAATTTCTGTATTTCATTCCAAACATTTGCAAAAATTTTCAAAAACGTTTTTTCATTTGTCATTAGGGGGGATTGTATGTAGCTGCGTGGGGAAAAAATTTATAATTAACCATTTAAATTTGGGCTGTAAAAAAACACATTGGAATAAGTTAAGGGTATGAATTTTCTGAATGCACTGTTTCTGCAAGAAAAATGAAAAATTTGTGAATTTTTGAAAGGGGGCATAAAAAACATTGCCTTTTTTTATATTTTTACAGACAATATTAAGGAATTCTGTCTGAAATATCATCATAATGGGATGTTTCCAGCCCAAAATTTCCATTCGGCTGAAAAAAAGAAATTGTCATGCTCCAGTCAAACCCAAAGGGGAAGCCTATACTTTGCCCAATTCCCTTCCACACATTGATTTCATTTTGCATCTTTTTTTAGAAACAAAAAAACTTGCTGTTTAGTGTCTTGTTGCGGGTTGTGAAAGTCAAAAGTGTTTGATTTAGAAAATTTTGTGTGTTGGGTCAAGTGGGATGGTCCTGTATGCAAATAGCCGAGATTGGATTTTCAGCACCATGGACGAGGACATTGGGATGCGGACTGAAATTCAGAAACACATGCACTGGAAGCGGCTTCTCGGTGAAGGCATTGGGATAACCCCCATCTAATGGGAAAACGAGGCATAGGAGGAAAAAAGATGAAGGAGAATCTTCCACAGGAATCTATGTTTAACTTCGCCAATTCATTTCAAATTTTCTTTTTTCATTTGTAAATAAAAGGGAAACACACTGCAAATAATGTAAATTGATTTTTTCTAACTCACTGTACAGTTTTAGGTGTCTGTGTGTCATAGGTAAAAACTGCAAGAATTCGCCCCCAAAACCTTCTCAAATGTCTGTTAATGTAGAAACTAAAAAAAAAAAAAAACCCTTTTAGCTAATAAAGGCGTACTGTCCAAATTATTACTTTTCCCAACAAACAAGAAGTATGGTCTTTCCCCACCATGGAGACTTATAAAGGCTATTTCCCCCCCCCAAAAAAGTTCCCGCGCGAGCGATGTTGTTTACTACATCATAGATATGTAGCGTGGTTCGTTCTGCGTTGTGTACTTTTAAATTAGGACACTGCCACAACTGGAATTCTGAGGGTTTGGGGATAATTTTTTATTGACCTGCCACGAAGAGACAAAAAAAATGATGTTACCCCTTGGTCAGCCCACCCTCGGGCCCCTTGCTAGTTGAAGGTCAGGCAAAGAGAACGGGTGCGGATGCACACATTCAGTGCCAACAAACCCCTAAAATACAAGTAAAAGATAAAAACATTTCGGGAAAAAAATAAAAAACTCCCTGTACACGAGAGACAACACACTAGGTTACCCCTTGGTCACCCACAGCCCCGGGGCCCCTGCGTGAGCACAAAAGAAACTCACTCAAACACGACCCAAAATACTCCCGTTTTTAAAATGGACCCAAAATTAGCGAGCTTGGTAAAAGTGAACATAAATTTTTATTTGTCCACAGTAACAAAACCATATTGCGTAACAGCATTTTGTGTAACTTTACACCGTTTTATATTGAAAAATTAGGGGCCCAAGGACACATACCTTGCTAGTTAAAGGGACAGGAAAAAAGGAAAAATAAGGGGGGACAAAAATAAGATAACCCGCGATGGCCCAAACCAAAATACAAATTTTTTTACAATTGGGTGTATTTACAATATAGATATTAAAAAGGGTTTGTACCCAAAAAAATTACTTTACTAGCAGCTGAAATTTAAATAAAAAACCACATTGAATTATTATTTTATTATATTTTAGTTTTTAAACTTATTAACACCCCCTCTTGACCGACCTGTTGAAAACTGTCCTTGTGGCAATTGTGCAAAACTAGGGGAACAACTCACATAACTCTTCCCCCCTACTGTTTAATAGTTTATAAACAAAAAAACAAAACAAAAAATTCCCTCAAAGGAAACAAAGCAAAAAAAAAAAAAAAAAAAAACATTTCACCCCCCACAGGGCGCAGAGAACCCATTTTTGTCCCTTAATTCTAACCCCAAATGGTCGATCACTGGAAAGCTACCCGGAAGGATTTTGGAAAAAAAAAGAGGTATAATCCCTTGTTAACCCTTACAAAAAAGCCCAAATACATTTTATGTGATGAAATACACCAAAGTTTCATGAATTGTCAAAAAAATTTGACAAAACCCCCAATATCTAAGACCCACTTAGTTCCACATAAAATAACAAAAAAAAAGGTTTGGGGGTTTGGGTTGATTCCCACGGGGGGGCCAGTATAAAAAAAAAAAATATATATGTATTTCCCAACTTAAGTCGTCTGGATAAGAGCGTCTGCAATGATTTAAAAAGTAAATGTAATAGAAACCCCGAATTTTCATTTCCCGGTAGACATAGTTTGGATTAGCCATTCACGGATTTAAAAAATCTACCCATCTAGCGAAAAACCCTCCCCAAAAACCTAGCAGGAAAAGTCCGGACAGCCCAACCGTGCTCAAAGGTCTAACCTCAGGTTTGGGGGTACAAGATCAGCATATCCGGAGCCAGCACATTTCAATTTCCGACTCAACACAGTAGGTCGAACCCCATCGGAATCCTGGGAGATTGTCACAACCAGACTGCAAAACTCTTTAACCCAAGTTAAAAACATCAGGCACACACCATCCCAGCTGGTGGTTTCCTATCAGAATTCTTGTAGGCTTTTGGGGGTCTCAGCCCCCCAAACCTGAAGGGTCGGAGAAGGTCTGAGGAGGAGCGGGCCAAAACCTCTGCAGTGTTGGGAAACTGGTCAAACCTCAGGGAAAAGTTGATCTTGTAATTGCAAACAAAAGGTTTTTGTCCAAATAATAAGTTCTTTTCTGATGACAAATATTATGTCATGCAATAAAATCAAATTAATTACTTAAAAAAATCAACAATGTGATTTTTTGGATTTTTTTTTTAGTTATCCTCACAGTGAAGTGTACCTATGATTAAATTTTCAGACCCTACATGCTTTTAAGTAGGAAAAATGCAAAATCGGCAGTGATCCCAAAACTTTGGGGTTTTCCCCATTTGTGTATGCATGTTGCAAATGATGATGTTTTTTTCTGAAATTTGTTAAGGATCAACTAAGTAACTACGTATTAATCAATAAAAAATCAAGGTATGTTTTTCCGTGGTTTGGTTTATTTTCCCTAGGGGACAGGGGGCCAAAGAATTTCGAGAGGCTTTCTGCCCTCGCCAAACCCTTTTCCTGGTGTTTTCCCCCATCAAAAAGCAGATGTGAGGGGGTTTTTTAATTTTGGGGGCTGAAAAAAAAAAACAAAGAAGAAACACCTAGCAGGATGGCACCCTGTCCCCAATAAGACCATAAAAATGGCCAATTGGACCTGCTTCAAAAGGGAGCCCCCTTTCCGAATCATCAAGGCGTCCAAGAAGGGGAACAGGGCCAGATAACCATGCCGGGCGATCATAGACAAAGGCTCATTTTTAGATGAGCCGGGGTTCCCCGCGAGAATCGATCACCCGGGGATTTACCGCCCAATGCAGCGGTTAGATTTGGTCCGACTTGATCCGGACTTTCTCTGACGTCATGACACGCGGGCAACGATAACCCCATGAGATCAAGGCGGGCAGTTTTTAGATGCAGGGAGTGAATTTTTTTTCACCACTCCCCCCCCCCCCCCGGCCTCACTTTTTAAATTTGCTTTCCCCCCCCTAAAACATTAAATTTTTTCTTTTTTCTTCCATCAATCCTTTCCCCCTTTCCCTCTTTCCTTTCATGCCCCCCCTATCAAAACCCCAAAATTTCTTCCCTTCCGCACTTTTATTATTGCACACACTTCACCTGGCTTTTAGTCCCCCCCCGCAATGAGCTGAGCCCCAGTACTTTTCCCATTTTTTGTCGAGAAATTTCAAAGTGCAAACGGGGTTTACCCAATGCTTTCTTGGATTGTTGTTCAGTACTTAAAATCGTGTTTAGATCTCTTGCAAACATTAGTTTTTGTCGCTTCCAGCAGCTTTACATGATACTTTTTTTTTCTTCAGGGGGGGTTTTATAGGCGTTGGCACCAAACGTTATGGTGTTAGCCCCCTATTGAAAGAATGTGGACAGAGCCGTCAATAGCAGTCATGAAGTTTAATAAACTAGTAGCATTTTTTTTTTTTATTGCAAAAAAATACATAATAAGTTTTTTGTTTTTTAATGTTTTTTAAATTTTTGTTGATGTATACATATGAAAAAAAAAACAAAAAAAGTATCACTCACTAATGGATTACTTTTGTTACTAAATGACTAAAAGTAAAAGGAAATGATTTTAGTGAGCATTTTGATATAGGTTCTGAAAGTTTTTACAAATGTTTCCTGTCATCTTATAGGAGATCCCTTTATGGATTTAGTTAGGCTTGAGAATGTGACTGGTCTAGGGTTCTCCTTTATGTCTGTCTTTATATGTGACCCCAAAATTTTCTGATTATGTGTTTTCCCAATCAAAAATCAAAACGGTACTTCACTATGAAACTTTTGATATGTGGTTTGAAGTACTTTACCGTTTTCTTGCACAACAGAGCACTTAGACAGAAAAACAATGCAGTAATTTTTATTAAAAAAAGGTTCTGATTAAAAATCATATTAATAAAAACAGGCATTTTTGGGTAATTCTTCTTTCCCCGAACTCTCTGAAAGGTTTGAGATGGCCCGGAGAAGCTGTAACACCCTGACTATGAGTGGGGTTTACGGACTGGGGCTCCTGGGGGGGGGGGCCCGGGGGGTTTTTTTTTTTGGGGGGGAAGGAAAAGGAAATAACCAGTTTGGAAAAAAACACAAAAAAAAAAAAATTTTTTTTCCCGGTCTCCTGCCGTTTCCCCGCTCTTCCCTTCCGCGGCTGCTGTCTGTTGTCTTTTCCCGCCCGTCCCGCCCGTCCCCTGTGGGGCCTTGCCTGCCGCGCCTGTCGTCTTGTGTGTCCCCCGGGCCCTGCCGCCCCTGTCGTCTGCGGGTTTTTTTTTTTCCCGTCGTCTGTTTTGCCTGTTCCTGTTGCCCTGCCTGTGCCTCCTCGTTCTTTTTCCCTTCCCGGGATTGTTTTCGTTTAAAATTTTTGGGTGGGTGACCCAAATAACTTATCATTTACCCTTTCCCTGGGGGGGGGGGGGGTTTTGGGAGGGTGTCTCTTGGGTTCCCCTTTTTTTTGAACAGCTGTTGAAAAAACATAAAAAAACGAGCCTTGAAAAAAGAGTGTGATCCCAAAAGGCCACCCTATTCGCTACTAAGGGACACTTTTGAAAAGGGGCCCAAATTTGAGCCTGGGAAAAAGTAGTGCACTATATAGGGGGAATAGGGTGCCCAATTTGGGAAAAAGCCATTGACTCTCTCCCCGGTATTAGGATTGCATTAAGCGTCCTCACCACCTCCCAAAAAACAAAAACAACAGTATTGTTCTAATGCTGAGAGACAAAAAGGGGTGGATGAAAATCTGTAGGGTAAAGTCAGCCCCCGCCACAGAAATGTAATCCAAAACACAGAGCCCCTACCTTAATTATGTCTTTGGAAACTTATGCATTTTCGGTGGGGAAAAAGCCACTTCCTTTCTTTAGTCTCTTTCCCCCCGGCAGGGGAAGGAGGGCCGCCCTCAGCCTTTTTTCATCAGCCGGGGTAAGGCTCCCGGCAGGGGAAATTCCCCGTAGCATTAAGGTCAGCTACAAAACCATGAGTGATGTAAATTGTGGCTTTGCTGGTGTTGATGAGAAGAGCACGCTAGTGTGACCGACCTTGTCAAAAAGGGAGAAGAGGACGACCCATTGAATCGTAGGGGGGGGCCCCCCCCAAAATGGCTTCTCTTCACTTTTTAGTGCACTATTTGACCAGACCCAAGGGTCTGGTCAAAAGAGTGCACTAAATATGGAAAAAGGGTGCCATTTTGGACACAACCAGGAATTTCAATCTAAAACGAATGTTTTGAGCATGTTACAATTAAAGCCTTGAGAGAAAAGAGGTACTTTCATTTACATCCCATTTAGATTTGGACACAAAGTCAGGCTGCCCCATCACCAGTCTGTCCAATTTGATGACCTATAAAAAAACCTTTCAGCCGATGGTGGCATGGGCCCTTCCCCATACACTGCCCAGATTCCTAACAGAAGTCGGGCAAAGTTGTAAATGACTCTGAGGCACTCCTTGACAGTTTTTCCTCGGGCGGTTTAGGCGCGCTGGTTGAGAGAGGCTTCTGTGGCCAACCAGGTTAAAGCTGGGGGTTTATGGTTTCCCCTGAATGAGCCCAGGGCCCTTTTGAATCGGTTGCCAAAAGCACTTGAAGGGGTTCAATGCGGGCCTTCCCCCCCGTTTTTTTCTGTTGAAGTCATTTTGGGTCGCCCGTCTTCATTGTGTCCATTATGTTTCCTATGAATTGGTGTAGATATTTTTATTTTTTTTGGGCTCACAAGCGTTGCCGTAAAACCTGTCCGTCCATTGCGATAGATGTATGGGTTTCTGTCCTTGTGATTCAGGGGCAGCGTCATGTCAGGCAACGGTAAGGTCTCCAGTACGATTTAAAACATGTTAGGGCTATCAGACACTCCCATTGCAATCTCCCCAACAGATGAACTCTCAGAGTTGGGCCACTCTACCTTGATCACATTTAGGATCAAGCTGGCGTTCCCTTTTGCAGTTTTGTAAACCCTTCGGGCTGACTCCCACTTTTACGTTTTTTGGGAGCCAAAGGGGTTTTGAAAATTTTCCCCACTAATCCACTGCCTGGAGAGGAGAAGGCTCCTTCAAACTGTTGTTGCTCACAACTGACTACTCCTAGTGCTTGTTCTAGGTCCCAAAAAACAAAGAGACTTTTGTTAAATTTTGACAATTTTATCTTGAGGTTGTAAAATCTCTAAATAAAACGTGAAGGACCTGGGGGTTATCTTTACCTGATCTCTCTTTTTTTTTTACGAACATACAAAACGGTTTCAAAAGGGGCAGTTTTTTCCATTAAACATTTTCAAAAATCAGAAAATTTTTTGTCCCAAAAAGATGCAGAAAATTTTTCCATGATTTTTTACTTCTAGTTAGCTACTGCTGCTCTATTTTGGCTACCCCCTAAAGACTAAATAAAATCAGTTTTGCTAAATTGGCTGCAGAATCCTGCTAGAACCAAAAAATTGATCAAAAATTCTCCAGTGCTAGCTTTTCCCCACACTGGCTTCCCGTTAAGGCAAACCCCGATTTCAAGGTTTTTCTGTTAACCTATAAAGCGTTACAGGGTTGTCCCACATATCTTTCCGGTTTTTTCCTGCCCCCCCCCCCCCGTTCATACCCAAAAGACGCTACGGGGCACAAGACGCAGGCCTCCTAATTGTCCCCAGAATTTCAAGAAAAAAGCGGGGGGGGAGGGCTTTTCTCCTATAGATCTCCCTTTTTTATGGAACAGTCTCCTACCCATGTGAGAGAGCAGCCGGTCTCAACCTTTAAGTCTTTATGAAGACTTATCTCTTCAGTAGGCTATGATTGAGTGTAGTCGGGGCCCCCCGGGGGTGAAGGTGAACGGAAAGGCTGGAGCAAAAAAACAGCCTTTTCTGTCTCTGCCAGGCCCCGGGTTTCCCCTCTCCACTGGTTTTGCCTCTAACCCTGTGCAGGGGCTGAGTCACTGGCTTGCTGGTGCTCTTTCATCCCCGTCCCGGGGGAGGGGTCCCGTAAATTGAGTGGGTTGGGGTTACGGACTTTGATCTTCCTGTTTGGTTTGGGGCGCCCCCCTTTGGGTTTGTGCTGGGGTGGGGGCCCTCTGTGGGCTATCCCGGTTTGTCTCAGGTTTGGGAAAGGTTTTGGTTGAGGATATCCCTTAGTGGTGCGGGGGCTGTGCTTTGGGGGAAAGGGGGGGGGTTTATACCCTTTTCCGGGTTTGGCCCGTCCGGGGGTTTTCTTCGGATGGGGCCACAGTTTTCCCCGGCCCGGGCCCCTGTCTCAGCCTCCAGTTTTTATGCTCCCGTAGTTTGTGTTTGGGGGCTGGGGTTATTTGGGTTTATCCCCTGGATACTTTTTCCTGTCTTACCCCGGTCCTGTGTAAATTTTAAGGGATGCTCTCTCAAATTTCTCTCTTTTCTCTTTTTCCTCTGAGAACCTAAAGGCCCTAGGACCATACGTCGGGGACTCCCGGGGGCATGATGAACCTGGGGCCCCCAGTCCGCCTGGCCTTGCTGCTATTCCAGTTTCAAGGTTCTGCCTGGGCAAACAAAAAAAAAAAAAAAAAACCCCCCAAAACCTGTCCCGGGACCTGCGTTTCAACTCTTAAGGATCGGCTATGAAAACCCAAACTGGAGACCGGAGCCCTAGGACCAAAAAGTGGGACTACGGCCGGGGGTGACCCCTTGTGTCCCCAGTCCGCCTTTGGCCTTGCTCCCTTTTTTCCATTTTTTAAACGGTTTCCCTGCGGTTTTTGGAAACCCCCTACCTGTCCCAGACCGCTTTTTTAAAATTTCTTAATGATCGGTTTAGAAAAGCCCAACTGAGATTTTTTTCTGATTTTTATTTGACCATGCTTGTAAATTTAGAACATTTTTGAACATTTGGCCAGGGTTCTGTTAAAATCTCCCCCCGGGCACAGAGAAGAGGACTGGCCCCCCCCTCAAAACCCGGGGTTCCCCCCTCTAGGTTGTTTTCCCTTGGTTTGGGCCCCTTTTTCAAAGGGAATTTTTCCCTTTTACCCAACCTTTTGGCTTTTTTAAAACTGCATTACTGAGCTTTTTGGGGGTTTTAGGCGGGGTTTTCGGGACAGAAACTTGAGATTTTTAGTTTGGTTAAAAAGGGGGCTATAAAAAAAAAAAAAATGTTTGTTTTGTTTGATTGGGTTTGGGCAGAGTGACATCCCCTGCATTTGTCAATTACAGGGGGGGTCTGTTGAAGAGCCACTCGAAGACAAAAGGGGCTTTAGTTTTTTAAAGCCAAACAGACTTTTGACAAAGGCTTTTTCACTTCTCACGGGAGGGAAAGGGCGGCCCCGGGCCTCAAAAAGGCAGTGTCGCGGATTGGGAGGGGCTGAGTTTTCCCACAGGGGTGGAGTCCGGCACATTTTTGGCCCTGTGGTGACTGACACGGGGGGAAAAAAGAAAAAAAAATATTTTCATTTCTACCCTTTACTCTGTGGTACATGGTTTGAGCAGAAACCCATAATTTGTAAAAAACGGGGGGTTTTGGGAGCGGGGGACCCCCAAATTTTTTTCCTTCTGGGGGAAGGAGCTGCGGCATCCACGGGTGTACTGGGTTTACACTTTCAAGGTTTTGCATGTTTAATATTTACTATATCTTGGGGCTGAAAAACCGCATTGGGAGAAGGGGGTTTGCTGGGCCTTGCCCCCTTTTAGCAAAAAAAGGGCGGGGCTTTTTTGCGCTCTGGAAGGGGGGGTCTCAATCAAAATGGTTTGGCCTTAGCTGGGAACTCAGCACGTAAAAGCCGGATGGAAATGTTAGGGGTTATGCTGGCTGCACAAAAGATCGGGGTGAGTGAGGCCCTCAATTTTCAAAATTTATCGATTTCCAATTCGGGTTTGGGAAGGGGAAGGGAAATTAAATTTTGAGGGACTCCCCCCAAGGGGAAAGCGGAGCGGGTCTTCCTTTGAATTTGCCCCACCCCCAGCCCCAAAATTTAAACCTTTTTGATACCCCTTAGGCAGGTGTCAGGGTGAGCTGGTAGGTTTGAGGTTTGAGGACTTAGAAGGGTGGTCTTATGTCTGTTTTTGTACAGGAGCCCACTCCAAAAGGGCCTCATTTTAACGGGAGATTCCTGCACAGTGGCCTCATTTAACAAGTAGCCCAGTTGCAGAAAGCCGTTTTTCCCCACAGGAGTTTTTTTCCCCCCAGTGCGATGGGGGAGGTGAACAGTTCCCTTATTTTGGGCCCCGGGGTTTTTTGGTTAAAATCTTTGGGAAACCTGAACTCACTTCCACCCAAAAAATTTTGTTTTTTTTTTCCTGATTTCATACGCATGGGGGCCCTTTTATTGCCCAAAAAACCCCTCATCCCAGGCGGAAAAAAATTTCCCCACCAAAGAGATCGGGAAATGCATTCCTAAATATTCTTTGGGGAAAAAAAACAGGGACAGATAGGATTTCCGACAGCCCCCCAAAATTGTGGGTTTTACCCAGGCGGGCAGTATATGTCAAGCTGCATCCGGAATGACCGGAGTGATGCATTTCCCAGCTTTGGGCCCAAATATACTCCTCACGGGTTTGCCCTGGGGGATTTTAAACTTTATCAGCGGGGAGCCCCTTTTCTGAATACTCAATTCCCCTCTGATGGGCAGGGTTGGGTTAAAGAAAAAGTGCCTCAGTGCCCAAATTTGAGGAGGCAAAGAGATGAGTCGAAAAGCGAGATCTGTATATTGCGGGGGGGGCCCATCTCGGGGTTTTTATCAAAAGTAGCCTCCCCAAAAATGGGCCAAGGGCCCTGGAGGTTTGGGGTCAGAGAATCCATGCCTCAATGGGTCTTTACCAGAGAAAAAGAAAGGTCTCGGGCTGCCAGGTTGGAGGTTTCTGGTTCTCGAGCTCTGTTTTGTTTCCCTTTTGACGGGCCCTTTTCCCAAAGGCAACAAAAGAGCGGGGAACACAACTGCTTCAAGATGGAGTCAGAAAAAAAGATGATGACCGATCTGTCTGGACATGGTGGAGAGTTGACTTCCCGAGACAAATGGGCTGGGGTTTTAAGGGCACCTGTCTGACCCAAATCCTCAGCAAGAGTTCAATTATTGCCCCCAATAGCTGGGGTTGTGGGGCAGGGCACTCTGTGGACTTGACGGGTTCCCGTTTTCCAAAAATCCCGTTTCCAAAAAAAAACCCCAAGTACAAGATCCAAAAAATGGGTTGACCCCTTCTGTCACTCTGTTGGGCCCGAAATGTACCCTTTGGGTGAATGGTGCCTAGCATTCACAGTCCAGTCGCAAATGGAGTTGGTTTGGGCTGGGGTTGGACTAGTGGGAAAATAGACAGGGTTTTACTTGGACCGGCCAAAGAGCTCTGCCCCTTTTGAGAAAAATGATCTTAAGGGCCTTTGATTTGGAAAAAGTTCAAACAGTGGGTCGTTTTTGGGGCAGTCTGGGGATGGTTGCTAGCCGATCTGGTGAAAAAATAGGCTTTGTATTTCCCGCCGAAAGGCAGGGTTTGAAAATAGGTCAAGGGGGGTGGGCGCTCTCCCCCCATTTCCCCCGTTGGGGTTTTGCCTTTATGAGGGTATCTATGATGGGTGACTATGACCTTTTCCCCGCCAAAAGGACCCCAAAATGGATCAAATCCCTCTCTAACTCAAGGGGAGACTTGTGGTGGGGCCCAAAAATGCTCTATGGCAGGGGAAAAAACATCTTTGAAGTCGCCCCCGCTTTGAATCTCTTGGGCAAAACTGTTTACTTGCTGAGATTTCTTCCCGTCAGCCCGAATAGAGTTCCCGACTAAAACTTTGAAATTTGCTCAGCCAATCCCGGAGTTGAGAAGGTTTTTAACCCAACCCCACAAACCCATCATTTAAAATTGCCATTTTTCATTTTGTTAGGTTTTGTATTTCCCGGGCTTTCTCCGTTTGGGCGGCTTGGTTTGATTTACCCCGCGACTGGCCCCTCTGGACCCTGCGAAGGGGCAGGGGTCCTCAGAGATGCCAAAAAACAGATTTATGGTGGAGTGGGCTTGTTCATCCTTTTCTATCGCCACCCTCAGTAGAGGAACATATCGCTCTCGTTTCCCCTTTGCAAAAAAGGTCAGGGGCCGCAGAATGCACAAAAAGAAATGAATAGTATATGGTAACAAAATAAAAAAAATGATCCAAGAATTTGGGACACAAAATCAAACCGGGTTTTTGTTATTCAAAGGAAGCATTGTAACCCTCCAAACCACACTCAGACCCAAAAATTAACATTAGAGGAAACGTTTTAGAGTGGTTGTGTGTTTTTCTAAGTAGTATTTCCTACCAAGTGGAATTGGAATGGATATTTTTACCTAAACAGGAAATTACCTTCAAAAAGAGGAGGGGATAGAGTAAAACGTGAGGGCGTGGAAGGGGTAGGTACCTTTTGAGAGGAAGGGGGTTTGGGTAGGTACCTTTGAGAGGCGTGGATAGGGGGGAAAGGGACCCGGTGAGAGGAGGGATAGGGGGAGGTACCTTTTTGAGAGGAGGGATAGGGGTAAAGGGACCTTTGAAAAGGAGGGGGAAGGGTTTTGGGACCGTGAGAGGAGAGGATAGGGTAGGTACCTTTGAGGGGGAGGGAATAGGGGTAGGTAAACCCGTGAGAGGCATGGATAGGGTAGGGAACTGTTAGAGGCATGGATAGGCTAGGGGGAAACCGGGGAGAGGAAGGGGATAGGGTAAAGGGACCTTAGAGGCATGGAATAGGGCTAGGTAACCCGTGAGAGGAAAGGGGGTAAAGGGGTTTGGTACCTGTGAGGGGCGTGGATAGGGCTAGGGACCTGTGAGAGGAGGGGGGGTAGGGTAGGTACCTGTGAGAAGGAAAGGGGGTAGGGTAGGTATGGAGAGGAGGGGGTAGGGCTAGGGTACCTTTGAAAAGGCGTGGATAGGGGAGGGACCCTTTAGAGGGGGGGGATAGGGGGAGGTATCCCGTGAGAGGAAGGATAGGGCTAGGTACCTTGAGAGGAGGGGATTTGGGGTAGGTACCTGTGAGAGGAAAAGGATAAAGGGCCCGGACCTGTGAGAGGAGGGGGTAGGGGTAAAGGGAAAGTTAGAGGGATGGATAGGGTAGGTAAATGTGAGAGGGGGGATAGGGTAGGGCCTGTGAGAGGAGGGGAAAAAGGGGTGGGGAATTTGGGTGCGGGAGGCAGTTCTGGGGCTGGGCACCCGCTGGCTCCCCCACTCCCCCCCGAATCTGACGCTGCGGCCAAAAAGAGGTCACCTTTCTCCTTCATTTCTTCCTGACCCGAAGAAAATTTTGGGGAACAGAGAAACTCTATCTGCATGGTGAGGGCAAGGGCCGGGGGGAAAACCCCAAAAAGGATGTAGGGCTCCATCACCCCTGTACAATAATGCATTGGCACTAAAATCATTTCTGGTCATCGGGAAGTTAAAAGACCATCAGAGTTAGTTTTTTTTAAAGGGGGTTTCATGATTTTAAAATTTGAACCATTTCCTCAAGCTAGTCAATTTTAAAACAGTGGTTTAGGATTTTTTAAAGGGCCCGCCCGGATTTCCAAAAAAGAATGTTTTTGGGCCCTTTTACCAACATTAAATAAATTTTGAGGTGACTATAACCCCAACCCCCGGGACGATATTCTCACTCAGCAGATTCCAAGGGTGGAAAAATAAAAAAAATGCAAGGGACACAAGGGAACCCCCATGGGCATTAAACCCCTTTTTATCTTAGACTACGTTATGGATGGACATTTCCTTATTTTTTTAGATAACCTCTAAATTTTTTTTATTATTATAATTTTATTATTTTAGATTTTCGTTATGGATGGGGCATTACCTTATTATTTTAGATTTCGTTATGGGTGGACATTACCCCAAATTTTCTTTTGATTTCGTTTTTGTGGGCACTCTGGCTCCAGGGACTTGCTATTTGAGCCAGGGCTTGTCATTTTCATTTGTTTGGGTGTATTTCTATGTTGGGGTGTGTAGGTTGTGATTTTCTATGTTCGGGATGATTGTGCTTGTTTAGTCATAGAACTCCCAAAATCGGAGCGTAACGAGTGTCAGCTGGTCGGACGGTTACTCTGATGGTAAGCCAATTATACTGTGTGGTTTCCTCTGGTGTCGTGGGTCGTATTGGTTCCTGTGTCCCCCCCCCCCCAGAGGACTTCACGTTTAGTCTTTTGTTTGGTTTTGTCGTGTTGCAATTTTATGATAAAGTCATGAACGCAACGCGAGCGCTTTGGTCCGATCCTTTTATAGCCGATCTTGACAGAATAACCCACCACAAAAGGACCAAGCGGCTGTGTCAAGCGGCAACCAGGATCCACCATCACAGGATGATATCAACCCATAAGGATTCCATGGACATGGGAGGAGGTTCTGGATGGTAAGGGGCTTGGGCCAACCAGGGGAATATCGCCTTTCCTGTGAAGAGCTGGAGGCAGCTAAAGCCGAGAGAGGGCCCGATATGAGGAGGCAGCACGGAGGCAAGGCTGGAAGCCCGAGAGAAACTACCCAAGATTTTGGAGGGGGGGTACAAGGGAGAGGGGGGCGAAAAGCCTTGGTAGGGAACCTTTCGCCCAAATTCCTGGGGCGCCCCTGGAGAGCGAGAGTACGGGCCGAAAAACCCCTGTTACGCAGGGGGGGGCGCATTTGGGTTTCCCGACGCAGGCATTTGCCCGGGAAGGTTTCATTTTAGTCCACGTATTTTGGGGCCCCCCCCTAGATTGAGCAATTTTAGCCGGAGGTCATGAAGCCGGCCCCACCCTCAAGCCAACCCGTGCGCTCCCCGGGGGCCCGGGTTCCCTGGCCCCCTGCCCTTTCGCATGGGTCCCGGTTCGCCCACATAGCCCGGTACGGGGAAAATTTCCCCCTTTCCCCTCAGGGTTTGGGCGCCGGGGGGGAGTATACAAAACCCGGTAAGGTTGGGGAGGCTCAGTGCTCAAGGGGGCCAGTACGCCTGCACGGTCCGGATTTCCGGCCCACCCCCCCCCGCTCCCGCCCAAAAACTACCCGTGCCTACACCCCGCCAAACCCAACCCCCCTGTGGTCCCAGGTCCTGTGCGTCCTGTTGCGCTCCCCCCCCTAGCCCTGAGGGTGCGGGTCCCCAGCCCGGGGGCCACCAGTTCCGGCACCACGCCCCCTAGGCCTTTTGGCGTTCCCAGGGCCCGCTGCCCGGTTTCTCCGCCCCTAGGCCCTTTTGTGAGTCCCCCCGGGTCCAGAAAGCCCTGTTTCGGCTCTCCCCCACGCCCTTAGTGCGGTTAAAAGGGGCCAGTTTCCCCGTTTGTCCCCGCACTAGCCCTGAGATGCGGGTCCCCAGCCCGGGACCACCAGTTCCGGGACCACGCACTAGGCCCTTTTGGCGTTTCCCGGGCCCCCGCATGCCCTGTTTCTTCTCTCCCCACCCAGGGGCCCTTTTGTGAGTCCCCCGGGTCCAGCATGCCCCGTTTTTGGGTTCCGCATAGCCCTTATGTGCGTTCACAGGGTCCGCATGCCCCCGGGCTTTCCCCCCACTAGCCCCGAGATGCGTGTCCTCCGCCCCCCCGGTACCTCCAGTTCCGGCACCACGCATTTAGGCCCAAGGGGCGCCTCAAAAGGCCCGAGTCTGCTGTCTGCCCAAAAGGGCCTGAAGCCCGTTGCCAAAGCCTTTTGAACTGTCCCTATGCCAAAACGCTGCCCTGAACTGCCCGTTTTGGCCCCAAAGCCCTCTGAAAAGGCCCCTTTTTCCAGGAAAGCCTGAAGCCCCTTGCCCACCGCCCTCGAACTGTCCGTATGCCAAACGGCATGAAAGCCCGTTGCCCCAAAGCCGTTTTGAACTGTCCGTCTGCCAAGACGCATGAAAAGCCCCTCGCCCCAAAGCCGTCTTTAACTGCCCGTTTCCTGGCCCAAAGGGGACCCGGGGCCCCCAAACCCCGGTTCCCGGTTCCCCCCGCCCAACCGCCTTTCCCCCCCTTGGGAATGTCCGGGGGATGCCAAGGCTTGATGAAGGCCCGTCTGTACCCCGAGCCTGCTAAAAACCGCCCCTCTGCCATGAGCCTTCAGAGCCGGGGCAGCCAACAGGAGCCGCTAAAGCCTTCCCCCCGACAGGAAACCCCCTAAAGCCCTTTCCCCCAGACCCGGAAACAGCCAGAGCCCTTTGCCAGAATGATCGCCAGAGGGCCCCCGCCAGACAGGAAACAGCCAGAGCCCCCGCCAGACAGGGTCAGCCAAAAGCCTTCCCCCCAGACAGGATCAGCAGAGGGGGGTTTTGCCAGACTGATCAGCCAGGCCTCCCCCCAGGAAAGGACAGCCGGGGGCCTTCCCCCAGACAGGGGTCAGCCAGGGGCCCTTTGCCAGACAAAGGGTCAGCCAGAGCCTTCCGCCGACAGGATCAGCCAGAGCCTACCGCCGGGAAGGGTCAGGGCCCGAGCCTTCCGCCCCGAGGGATCAGCCGAGCTTCCCCCCAAAACGGGATGCCAGGGGCCTTTTTCCCCCAGACGGGATCAGCCAGAGCTTTCCGCCAGACGGGGGTCAGCCCGGTCTTCCCCCCGACAGGATCAGCCGAGCCCTTCCCCCAGACAGGATCAGCCAGCGGGTTTGCCCGACAGGATCGCCAGAGCCTTCGGCCCGACCCCGGATCAGCCAGACCGGGCAGTAGCCAGAGCAGCCAGATCCTTCAGCCAGCCAGAGCAGCCCGGGTCCCCCCTCAGCCAGCCATGAGCAGCCCGATCCGCAGCCCGCCCTGAAACAGCCAAAATCCGTAGCCAGCCATGAGCAGCCAGACCCTCAGCCCCGTGAGCAGCCAAAATCCCTCAGCCCGCCCCCGAGAGCCAGATGTCGGCCCGCCATGAGCCAAACCCGATCCGGGCACCAGCCATGAGCCCGGTTTCCCCGCCGGTTCGCCAGAGCCGTCCAGCCGGGATCCGCCAAAGGGGCCCCAGCCCCCCGGATCCGCCCCGAGGTCCCGCCGGGGCCCCCAGAGCCGTCCAGCCGGGGTCCGCCGAGCCGTCAGCCCCGGGAATTTTAGCCCGAGCCGTCCAGCCGGGAAAAAAAACCAAAAGCCCCTCCCGCCAGGATTCCCCCAGCCCCGGCCCGGAAACCGCCAGAGCCAGCCCGCCCGGATCCGCCATTTAGTCAGGGAAAAAAATCCCCGAGCGGGTTTCTGCCCCCTTTGCCCGGGGGTTGCTTTGGGGCCCCTTTGCCACGGTGTTGCCCCCTTTTCCCGGTGCTTTTCCCCCCCCCCATTCCCCGGTGGTGGGCCCTTTTTTTCCCGGTGTGCCCCCCATCCCCGGTGCCGGCCCATTTCCCCGGGGTGCCCCTTAGGGCCGGTGCGCCCCCTTTGTTTCCCGGTGGGGGTTTGTTGGGGGGGTTTGGGCATTGGGGGGAAAGGGTACTGAAAAACAGGTTTTTGCCTTGGGGTTGGGGTGGGGGTCCCGACCGGGGCCAGAGCCGCCACCCTGGACAGACGCCCACCCAGCCCTCCCCCCCTTTCCCCAACCCCCCCCCGCCAGTCCGAGTTGGTAAAACCCAGTTGACCGGGGGGGGGGGCTGGTAATGTTTACCCAAACCCGGCCCTCCATGGATTTGATTTTTGAGCCCGGGTTGTTTATTTTTTATTTTTTTGGTGTATTTCTATGTTTTTGGGGGGTCAGGTGTTTGATTTCTAAGGTTGGTGATTTTGCTTGTTTTTCATATGACTCCAAAAACGGAGGTAACGAGTGTCAGCTTTTCGGGTTTCTCTGATTTGGGGGGCCAATTTTACTGGTTTTGGGGTTTTTCCCTTTGGGTTTTTTGGGGTTTTGTTTTGTTGTCTGTGTCACAAAAAGGAAATTTCCCCTTTCGGCTTTTGTTTTGGTTTGTCGTGTTGCCATTTTTTTTTAAAAATTGAATAAAAGGGGGTTTGGGCCCCTTTTTCGCCCCCAAAAGGGGGGGAAACCCATTATTTGCTCGTTCCCCTTTGGAAAACCCCCCCCCTCCCTTTATTTTTTTTCCATCTTTTAGGGGAAAGTTTGGGGGATTTTTTCCCCCCAAAAATTTAAAAACGGGGGCAGGGGGGTTTGGGTTTCTATCCAAGGTTTTAGAAAAGGACAGAGAATTTTGGGGGGTTTTGGGGAAACCTTTTTTTTTTGGGGGGGGGAAAAAAAAAAAACTACGCCCAGGGCCCCCAAGGGGGTTTGAGGGGGAGTTTCCCCCTCGGGGGGGACTGGGGAATTTTTTTTTTTGGGGTTAATGGAAAAAATGCACCTAGGGACCAAAAAAAGTTAGGGGGTCTTTTGTTTTAAAAAAACCCAAAATTTCAATAAATTTTTTAATTAAAAAAAATAAAAAAACCCCTGGCCCAAATGGGATGGCCACATTATACTTTTCCCCAACCCCTGGGACAAGGGGGGGGAAAGCCTCTCCCCCCCCCCCCCAAACCCTTTAAAAAATTTTTGGGTTTGGCCCCTTTTCCCCCCTCTTTCTTTTTTCCCTTTACAAATTGGGGGAAATTCCCAAACTCACCCAAAAAATTGGGACGGGGGGGGGGGAACAGCTCTCCCCCCCTTCTTTAATTGCAGAGGGGAGGGAACCCCCGTAAAAAAACCCACTTTCAACCCCCCGTTAAGGGGATCAAAAAACCCCCAACCCATTTCCTTAATTTCCCCAAGGGGACAAAAAGTCCCCCCCCCCCTTTTTTTTTCCCCGGGGGGATGAAAAAAAACCTGCCCAATACCCCCCCTTTAAAATCCTTGCTTTAAGGGGGGTCAAACCTTTTGCCCCTTATTTTTAAAAAAAAAAAAAATTTTTTCCCCCCCCCCTTTAAATGGGGGGAAAAAACCTTTTTAAAATTTTTAATTTTTTTTTTTTTTAAAACCCCGCCCCCGGGTTTTTCTAACCCCCTTGGTTCTTTTAAAAGTAAAAAATTTTAAAAAAAAATTTT
>JAGTTL010001063.1:0-18606 GCA_036851935.1 Coregonus suidteri
GGTTCTCTTTCTTCCTCTTTCTTTGGGGGCCACCTTGTGAGTGCTTACCTTACTGCAAGCAGACAGGTTTAGGGAAAGGTACTGCCATTCATTTTCATGATGAGGCTCTGAATTGGGCCCACTGTGAATGCATAACCCCCATGCTGAGCAAGGCAAAGCTCAAGACAGAACTATCTCTGATCTATGAGAATCCTGAATCAAGGGATGCTGTGGGTGCACTGGCACTGTACCAGGGTTCTCATGAGCTACAACCTCCAGGAAGACGTTCTCTGAGACTGTGACTCTGTTTGAACATCCTCATAACTACTACTCCATGACAACAGCTGAAGCTGAGAGATGTTTCTCAACATTGACACGAGTTAAGACATTCCTGCGAAATTCAATGGGCCAGGGGAACGTCTGAATGCACTGGCCATGCTTTCCATGGAGAGGGAACTAGTCCTCATCATGCCTGATTTCAATGAGAAAGTCATTGAACGCTTTGCTGTATTTGAAAACAGAGAAGAGAACAGTTTCAGTAACAAGTAATGTTTAGCCCTCTCTTCTCTTCTTTGTCCCTCCCTGTCTGTCTCTTAAAAACACACACACACCCAAATCAGTTCACAGTTGATGTTGTTTAAAATAGTTATTTCTTCTTTTTTTTTTAAGTAAAAAAAAAAAAAAAAAATCTGTTCATGTTCATTTTTACAAATCTATACAATTGGCCAGAATATGGTTGTTCAATATTTACAAAATCTATACAATTGGCCAGAATATGGTTGTTCATTTTTACAAAGCCATACAGATTTAGCTGTGTTTACCTTTTCTAGAAATTACTTTCAAATTCGTTTCCAGCAAAATGTCTATCACTGTTCATTTTCACAAAAATCTATACAAGAGGGCAGAATATGGAAGTCTATAAAAATGTCTTATCACCAATAACTTGCATCAATGTTTTTCAGTAGCCTCTATCAAAAGCTCCTGCTTGCTTGTTGTGAATTATGCTCAGGTGCACATATTTTCCAATTCAACCCATGAGGCAAAAAATGTGGTAAAAGCTCATTGTTGATCCTGCACAAATCTGAACAAATACCAAGATGCTGTATTTTTCAGCTGATATTTCATTTGTTTATGGAAAAGCATATTGTTTATATGGCAGTGTTGAGGAATGTGAAAGAAACACCCTTGATTATTTTTACTGTGATAACTTATTTTTGATTTTGTAAGCCAAACACTTTTGAGATCAGTCACAATAAATGCATTTCTGGTATTGACTTATATACTGCCCCTGTCTTCATGTTGTTGCTGACATATCTTTTTAAAAATGTGTGTAGGTCCACCTAAATCATCAGAAAAAATTGCCCCCCCCCTGAGAATTTTTTTCAGGAAGCCGCCACTGCTGATGCAACTTTCACTAGTGCTGTCTGTGTGATATAGCAGATAATCAGGTCTTCACTACTGCTGTCTGTGTGATATAGCAGATAATCAAGGGTCCTTCACATACTTGCTGTCTGTGTAATATAGCAGATAATCAAGGTCTTCACTAGTGCTGTCCGTGTGATATAGCAGATAATCAAGGCCTTCACTAGTGCTGTTCTGTGTAATATAGCAGATAATCAAGGTCTTCACTAGTGCTGTCTGTGTGATATAGCAGATAATCAAGGTTCTTCACTAGTGCTGTCTGTGTGATATAGCAAGATAATCAAAGGTCTTCACTAGTGCTGTCTGTGTGATATAGCAGATAATCAAGGCCTTCACTAGTGCTGTCTGTGTGATATAGCAGATATATCAAGGCCTTCACTATGCTGTCTGTGTGATAAGAGCAGATAATCAAGCGTCTTCACTAGTGCTGTCTGTGTAATAATAGCAGATAATCAAGGTCCTTCACTAGTGCTTGTCTGTGTGATATAGCAGATAATCAAGGTCTTCACTAGTGCTGTCATGTGTGATATAGCAGATAATCAAGGTCTTCACTAGTGCTGTCTGTGTGATATAGCAGATAATCAAGGTCTTCACTAGTGCTGTCTGTGTGATATAGCAGATCTAATCAAGGCCTTCAACTATGCTGTCTGTGTGATATAGCAGATTAATCAAGGCCTTCACTAGTGCTGTCTGTGTGATAGAGCAGATAATCAAGGTCTTCACTAGTGCTGTCCTGTGTAATATAGCAGATAATCAAGGTCTTTCACTAGTGCTGTCTGTGTGATATAGCAGATAATCAAAAGCTAACTAAAAAAGCAGCATTCCCCAAGACGGAGGATGGTTTTCACTTCAGCAGTGATAAATTCAGAAACTTCTTTGAGGAAAAGATCATGACCATTAGGAAAGCAAATTACGGACTCCTCTTTGAACTTTGCGTATTCCTCCAGGGCTTAGCTGTCCTGGATCTGCCACAGCTCCTGCGAGGCCCTGGGATCGGGGGAGAAAGGGAGACACTTAAGTGTTTTAGTACTATATCTCTTGACACAATGATTAAAATAATCATGGCCTCTAAACCTTCAAGCTGCATACTGGATCCTATTCCTACTAAACTGCTGAAGGAGCTGCTTCCTGTGCTTGGCCCTCCTATGTTGAACATAATAAAACAGCTCTCTATCCACCGGATGTGTACCAAACTCACTAAAAGTGGCAGTGATAAAGCCTCTCTTGAAAAAAAGCCAACCTTGACCCGGAAAATATAAAAAAACTATCGGCCTATATCGAATCTTCCATTCCTCTCAAAATTTTAGAAAAAGCTGTTGCGCAGCAACTCACTGCCTTTCTGAAGACAAACAATGTATACGAAATGCTTCAGTCTGGTTTTAGACCCCATCATAGCACTGAGACTGCACTTGTGAAGGTGGTAAATGACCTTTTAATGGCGTCAGACCGAGGCTCTGCATCTGTCCTCGTGCTACTAGACCTTAGTGCTGCCTTTGACACCATCGATCACCACATTCTTTTGGAGAGACTGGAAACCCAAATTGGTCTACACGGACAAGTTCTGGCCTGGTTTAGATCCTACCTGTCGGAAAGATATCAGTTTGTCTCTGTGAATGGTCTGTCCTCCGACAAATCAACTGTACATTTCGGTGTTCCTCAAGGTTCCGTTTTAGGACCACTATTTGTTTTCACTATATATTTTACCTCTTGGGGATGTTATTCGAAAACATAATGTTAACTTTCACTGCTATGCGGATGACACACAGCTGTACATTTCAATGAAGCATGGTGAAGCCCCCAAAATTGCCCTCGCTAGAAGCCTGTGTTTCAGACATAAGGAAGTGGATGGCTGAAAACTTTTTACTTTTAAACTCGGACAAAACAGAGATGCTTGTTCTAGGTCCCAAGAAACAAAGAGATCTTCTGTTAAATCTGACAATTCATCTTGATGGTTGTAAAGTCGTCTCAAATAAAACTGTGAAGGACCTAGGCGTTACTCTTGACCCTGATCTCTCTTTTGACGAACATATCAAGACTGTTTCAAGGACAGCTTTTTTCCATCTACGTAACATTGCAAAAATCAGAAAATTTTCTGTCCAAAAATGATGCAGAAAAATTAAATCCATGCATTTGTTACTTCTAGATTAGACTACTGCAATGCTCTATTTTCCGGCTACCCGGATAAAGCACTAAATAAACTTCAGTTAGTGCTAAATACGGCTGCTAGAATCCTGACTAGAACCAAGAAATTTGATCATATTACTCCAGTGCTAGCTTCCCTACACTGGCTTCCTGTTAAGGCAAGGGCTGATTTCAAGGTTTTACTGTTAACCTATAAAGCGTTACATGGGCTTGCTCCTACCTATCTTTCCGAGTTGGTCCTGCCGTACATACCAATACGTACGCTACGGTCACAAGACGCAGGCCTCCTAATTGTCCCTAGAATTTCTAAGCAAACAGCGGGAGGCAGGGCTTTCTCCTATAGATCTCCATTTTTATGGAACAGTCTGCCAACCCATGTGAGAGACGCAGACTCGGTCTCAACCTTTAAGTCTTTACTGAAGACTTATCTCTTCAGTAGGTCATATGATTGAGTGTAGTCTGGCCCAGGAGTGTGAAGGTGAACGGAAAGGCTGGAGAAACGAACAGCCCTTGCTGTCTCTGCCAGGGCCGGTTCCCCTCTCCACTGGGGTTCTCTGCCTCTAACCCTGTTGCAGGGGCTGAGTCACTGGCCTGCTGGTGCTCTTTCATGCCGTCCCTGGGAGGGGTGCGTCACTTGAGTGGGTTGAGTTACTGACGTGATCTTCCTGTCTGGGTTGGCGCCCCCCCCTTGGTTTGTGCTGTGGTGGAGACCTCTGTGGGCTATACTCGGCCTTGTCTCAGGATTGTAAGTTGGTGGTTGGGGATATCCCTCTAGTGGTGCGGGGGCTGTGCTTTGGCGGAGTGGGTGGGGTTATATCCTTCCTGTTTGGGCCCTGCCCGGGGGTTTCTTCGGATGGGGCCACAGTGTCTCCGGACCGCTCCTGTCTCAGCCTCCAGTATTTATGCTGCAGTAGTTTATGTGTCGGGGGGCTGGGGTTAGTTGGTTATACCTGGAGTACTTCTCCTGTCTTATCCAGTGTCCTGTGTGAATTTAAGTATGCTCTCTCTAATTCTCTCGTTCTCTCTTTCTCTCTGAGAACCTGAGCCCTAGGACCATACGTCAGGACTACCGGGCATGATGACACCCTGCTGTCCCCAGTCCGCCTGGCCTTGCTGCTATTCCAGTTTCAACTGTTTCTGCCTGCGGCTACGAAACCCCTACCTGTCCCAGACCTGCTGTTTTCAACTCTAAATGATCGGCTATGAAAAAGCCAACTGAGAGACCTGAGCCCTAGGACCATACGTCGGGACTACCGCCGTGGTGACTCCTTGCTGTCCCCAGTCCGCCTGGCCTTGCTGCTATTCCAGTTTAAACTGTTCTGCCTGCGGTTATGGAACCCCTACCTGTCCCAGACCTGCTGTTTTAAACTCTAATGATCGGCTATGAAAAGCCAACTGAGATTTATTCCTGATTATTATTTGACCATGCTTGTCACTTATGAACATTTTTGAACATCTTGGCATGGTTCTGTTATAATCTCCACCCGGCACACAGCCAGAAGAGGACTGGCCACCCCTCATAGCCTGGTTCCTCTCTAGGTTTCTTCCTAGGTTTTTGCCTTTCTAGGGAGAGTTTTTCCTAGCCACCGTGCTTCTACACCTGCATTACTAGCTGTTTGGGTTTTTAGGCTGGGTTTCTGTACAGCACTTCGAGATATTAGCTGATGTAAGAAGGGCTATATATAAAATAAAATTGATTGATTGATTGATTGATCAAGGGTCTTCACTAGTGCTGTCTGTGTGATATAGCAGATAATCAAGATCTTCACTAGTGCTGTCTGTGTGATATAGCAGATAATCAAGGTCTTCACTAGTGCTGTCTGTGTAATATAGCAGATAATATCCCACAATCAAGGTCTTCACTAGTGCTGTCTGTGTAATATAGCAGATAATCAAGGTCTTCACTAGTGCTGTCTGTGTGATATAGCAGATAATCAAGGCCTTCACTAGTGCTGTCTGTGTGATATAGCAGATAATCAAGGCCTTCACTAGTGCTGTCTGTGTGATATAGCAGATAATCAAGGTCTTCACTACTGCTGTCTGTGTGATATAGCAGATAATCAAGGTCTTCACTAGTGCTGTCTGTGTAATATAGCAGATAATCAAGGCCTTCACTAGTTCTGTCTGTGTAATATAGCAGATAATCAAGGTCTTCACTAGTGCTGTCTGTGTGATATAGTAGATAATCCAGGGTCCCTGGTTGGGTTTACTGTACTTCAGAACTCATGCTCTCTCCCTCTAAAAGTCTCCCAGACTGTTCTTTCCCCCTGTCCCCAGGTGTCTGCTGAGACATGGAACTCCAGAGCAGCACATCAAAAAAACATTGCCACCCTGTTGCCAGCTGTCAGCAGGCCGTTTCCCTGAGGAAGGATGCAACGGTCAAGGCTTTCAATGGTCACATTTGGGGGATGAACTAAATGCTAAATAACTTTTTCATAGCATGTTGATCTTCACATTTTTACTATGGTAACTTAAAACAACATGCAGACTTTATCAATCAAGACAACACTTAGAGCTTACAATTCAAAAGTTCAGAAATCATGTCTCATGTCCAGGGTGAATAACACTTTTATTCATGTATATCAGACATTTACATTACATTTTAGTCATTTAGCAGACGCTCTTATCCAGAGCGACTTACAGTTAGCACATACATTATTTTATCGAACCCACAACCCTGGCGTTGCAAACATGACATGCGTCAACTAAAATATACACTGAATGTACAAAACATTAGGAACACCTGCTCTTTCCATGACAGACTGACCAGGTGAATGATATGATGTCTTATTGATGTTACCTGTTCAATCCACTTTAAATCAGTGTAGATGAAGGGGAAGAGACAGGTTAAATAAGGATTTTTACTATTGAGACATGGGTTGTGTATGTGTGCCATTCAGAGGGTGAACAGGCAAGAAAATATTTAAGTGCCTTTGAACTGGGTATGGCAGTAGGTGCCAGGCGCACCGGATTTGAGTGTGTCAAGAACTGCACCGCTGCTGGGTATCAAGAATGGTCCACCACCCAAAGGACATTGTTAGAAATTGCGTAATTCAAATCTGGTATTGGAATAAGAGAAAACATAATCAAGAGATATTCAATCCAAGCTAAATTTATTATATGCAAAATGTAATGTATGATGTTTGGTTCGTATATATGGGTCCACTGAAATACCACGCAGGGCAGACAGAGAACTAATCCATTGTTACAGGTTCTTCCTCAAATACTCTGACAGAGAGAGAGAGTTCCCACCTCTCTGCTGGCCAATCAGAGTAGACGCTGAGCGTGGTTTAGACTTACTCAGCCAATCCGTTGGCGCACGGGTTGGTCCCAACCCCTCGGCGCTCCACTTGTTGCACACTGTTGCCAGGCATAAGTTTATCATAACAACCTGTGGAGTTAGCACTTTTTTTGCAGTACCCATGTCCTTGGACGGTTTACAGATCACAAAGAAGCAGTGTTCGTATCTGTGAGAAATACAAGTCTTATCTATAAGAAATACAAGTTTTATCTCATCCTAGCCCCTAACGTTCCTCACATGAATCACAGCCTGTTATGTGAAACAATTTATATCAGTATAGTACAAACCTATGCTTATCATTAATGCATTCCTTCTAAGCTATTCATCACGTACAAATCAAATTATGAGAAAACAAATCCCAACAACATCCAAAGGACATCCAGCCAACTTGATACAACTGTGGGAAGCATTGGAGTCAACATGGGCCAGCATCCCTGTGGAACGCATTCGACACCTTGTAGAGTCCATGCCCCAACGAATTGAGGCTGTTCTGAGGGCAGAAGGGGGTGCAATGCAACATTAGGAAGGTGTTCCTAATGTTTTGTACACTTTGTATATCAAAGACCAGATTGAAGAATGGGACATAGATAAGTGAATATCAGTTCTTGCATTTGTATGAGTTTGTATGAATGAGTGGTTACAGGATATGTAGACGTTCCAAACTGACAGAAGGGTGTTCCACAATCTTTGTTTAGCAATGACTAAAAGTCCCAACTGGACAAGTCCAGAAATTAAAAATGTAAAAGTCCTTGAGGAACGGTCCATGGTCACCCCACAGCAGGCACGCTCTGATGGATCCAATGCAGTGTTTGCAGCAGGCCTCTCCTGGGTTGTGTTGTACTCAGTGATTGAAAGAGAGAGATTGTCAGATTGCGCCGTAGGGCCAAGTATAATAAACTGCAAATACCTCTCCAAAAATGATGAAACTAAATCACAATGAAGCAACAAAAGAACTAAGGAAAGGAGTATAATCATATCAAAGCAAAAACAAACAATAATGGGGAAATCAATAAGGCTTGATACTGTCATTTCAACCTAAATAAATGGAGAAACGGGACAGTGGCTCAGTAATGTTATCTGGTATCAACAAAGGTCAACGTCTATTCAGGAAAGTTCAGGTTCTCAATGGTCTCTGTCGTAAGAGCCAGTGGAGGGACACTAGTGACTCAAATAGTTCAGATGTGAGCTGGGAGTGAGTGTTCAGGCAGAAAGTCTCTATAAAGTCTCTATAATCCACAATGACTTGTCGAGTGCGATCCAAAGGAATTTGCCTCAGTTGTTAGTCTATAGTGGTGCGGATGGAAAGAAGGGTAGGCTACTTCACTTAGGGAATGGTGAATGTGCATTAACGAGTGTAGCACAAAGCAGTAGAGAATTTTGGCAGATCTGATCCCTACACAGGCTCAAGGGACCCCTTGCAAGTCTTCAGTCCCAAAAACGTTTTCTGCCGCAGCCACAATCATGTCCAGTTTCTTAGACTTCTTTGAGACTTGTGCTGTCCAATTTTATAACTGTGGCAATGAACGCAAAACAAATAAACATTTTTAACACACAGGGTATGTTTTGACTGGCAGCAAACATTTACTACAGGCTGTGGTGTATCCACTACCATATCTTCCCTAGCATCACTTGTTTTCTCAACTATTTTAAAAATCGCCTCCGAATAGGAGATTCGATTGACCCATCTAACTTTTGCCACCTCAATCTCCTTCGCCCTTACAGGGCACTTCAGGAACTCAGGATCATCATCCCCACCACAATTGCAGCACTGTCGTCCTTCTACACAGTAAATTTTGAAGTGTTAAAGTAACACTTAAAGAGTTAAATTTAACACTATTTCTGAGTGTATATGATCCCACCCTGAAATAGTGTTAATTTGACTCTTTTCATAGTGTTAACATTTTAGAGTTAAATTAACTCTAAATAGAGTAAAAAATTTAACACTCGCTTACACTGAATAGTGTTATTTTAATTTTACACTAAAGGTTAAATAACACTGGAGAGTGTAAATATTACCCTTGGAAGAGTTAATCATTTACTCTTCTAAAATAACAAATCAACTCTGATTGAGTTTGATTCCAGTCCAGTTTAACACTGCATGGAGTTGACACTCAAGGTTAAAATAACTCTGATAAGTGTTGATGTTACACACTATTGTGTTGATAATTGACTATCTTGCAGTGAAAACAAGCTCAAATAGAGTCAAATTCTAACACACCGTATAGTGTCACGGAAATAAATCTCAGCAGTATTCATTTTACACTTTTTTAGTGTCAAATTACACCAAATACTCCATTAAGTGAGTAAAAATCACAACTTACCACAAAATAATGCATTTCAAATTTTTATTAACAGCTCAACTATGTCAGGCTAAAAATATTAAGAATACAAATCCCTTTTTAAAACATTGACCTTAGGTTTCCATAAAATGGCAATAGGGAACAAACATACAAGGAGGAATCTGTCGTTCCATACTTCATTTGAACATCAAAAGGTTTTAAAGTAACACAGTTCAGTAATGTTGATCACCTTTTGAACCCTGTCTGGATGCATCCTGACCTTTAAAGGCATAGTAATGGTAATCAAAAAACACACTGTTTCCATCAGTTTTCCACAGAGCAATACACAGTCATCTTTCACAGCAATAATTTTGATTTTACAAAATACAGGCATCTCAAATGCTACCTCAGTACAGATAATGAAGTCACGGCGGTACTCTGTACCATGATGTTTGATCCACTTGGCAGAAAACACACTGGTAGACAATACAGACCCAAATTTTAAAGCAATCTCGGGACCTTCTTGAGCTCACTAAGTGTTACCATCTTCCCCGAACCTAAAGTTAATCTTTCCTTGCTAAAGGACTCTCGATACATTGCCATACAACTTTGGTGCTTTTTGGCTAATGTTTTTGTTACATTTTTTAAAGCTTTTTAATTGCTTCTTAAAAAAATTATGTTTAGCTTCATAACGCATGCACCACATGTGCAGAACTGGGCCGATGTTTTTTATATTACGAGGGTAATGAATCATGAAGTGATGCTTTGGTAAGAGATTGATTGCAGGAAACAACTGCTTGAAGAGCTGATGATGATCAATGATTAAATGTTTGAGGTAAATGGTCATGCCTTCTGTAAGGACTGGGGAAAATACAATGTTAACAATGTGTAGAAGCAAAAGTAGAAGATGCCAGTGCTGGTCATCTGACTGTATTAAATCACCAAATAGCAAAGGCATATTATGTAATAAGCACCAAGACTGTATAGCATTCAACCCCAAATCATTACTTCCATCCAAACAACTTTACTCTAGGTGGACGGTTTCGCTGCTGATTGTATCCATAGTCAAAAGCATGTATTCTACCAGCCAGTTGTTCAGCATTTAGGAAGTTTTCCTTATGTACTGCAGGACAAGTTTGACTTCAAACTGAGCAACTCCTTCTAAAATATCGTGCATTATATCTACAGAAAAATTGTTGGCTGTATTAAAATACTGTAGTGAATCAGCAGACAAATGCGTTTGACACCATAGATATGAGGTAGTGTAGGATCTGTTTGTAAAGTTTGACAGTGCAGTTTGTGCATCTCGATAGTTCGTAGTACAACTTTTGGATCATCTTCACAGAACACAGTTTGAAAACAAATTTTTCTCAAGGAGACAGAAAACGACAACAATACCTTGCCCCAAATGACTCCACAAAGCCAAAAAACCATGCAACCCAAGATTATCACCAGTGACCTGAACTATGGTACCGTGAATCACATCTTCAATCTGGGAAACTTTAAGTCCCTCTGTCTCGAGTACTTTAAGATCACTGACAAGTGGCTCAGTATCAAATTAAAACCATAACGCTTGATGTCCTGCGCATGGGAAAAGAGCACCAAATGAATATTATTATCAATGATGAATTAAAGATGGGGAAAAAATTCCTTAATGTAAAGTACCGTATTGGTCCGAATATAAGACGGCCTTTTTTCCCTCGAAATAGGTCCAAAAAAGTCGGGTCGTCTTATATTCGGGGTCTAGTATTCAGAGCGCAGTTTTCTCATTCTTCGGCAATGCTGATCAGAGACACCGTTTATTTCGACATGCCAACATCGGTGACTGTCAATAGAAAGGGAGAAAAGTCTGTGTTGGTGAAATCAACGGGCAACGAGAAGAGCCGCGTCACTGTCATGTTGACATGTCTCGCTGGTTGGCAGCAAACTCCCCCCGTATGTCATTCTTAAGCGTAAGACTGTGCCAAAGGACCCAATGCCAGCTGGCATTATTGTGCGCGCCCAGGAGAAGGGCTGGATGGAGTCGGGGCTTGTAGTGGACTGGCTAAAGGGTGTGTGTGGGGCGCACGCTACGGGGGACTGAGGAAGAGGAGGAACATGCTCGTTTCTGGATGCGTTCCGCGGACATCTGACTGAGCCCGTGAAAAGTCAGGTGCGAGCAATGAACGGGGATCTTGTGATCATACCAGGGGGAATGACAAGCCAGCTACAGGTGTTGGACGTAGTTTGTGAACAAGCCTTTCAAGGATAACCTGCGAAAAAAATACACAGAGTGGCTCCTGTCTGGCAACCACGCACTCACACGACCGGGAAAATACAGAAGCGTCAGTCCGTCTACTGTGTGAATGGATCCTGCATGCATGGGATGCTATTCCTTCACGAGAGCATCATCGATGGCTTTAAAAAATGTTGCATCTCAAATGCATTGGGCGGCAGCGAGGACGACGTGCTTTGGGGAGGAGCCGGGTGGAAGCGAGAGCAGCTGGGGGAGCGATGACAGCGAGAGCGAACACAGCGGGGCAGAGGACGTGTGTGAGGGATAGAGAGACATCGGAGGAGAAGTTTGGCGAATTTTTGTTAAGTTTAGTTAAATGTGTGGCCTGTATTTTCTCTGTTATTTAAAAATGTTGCTTTATTATTGCTTGATATTAATTTTGAATCATACTGTACATAGTTTGCCTTTGTGTTTAATTCACTGTGGTTTTTAATATTGTTATTTTAAAAATAAAATGAAGTTCTTTGTTCGGCAAATCTAGTCTGCAAATCTGTTTTTCTAAATGTTTGTGTTGAAAAACGGGGGGTCGTCTTATAATCAGGGTGCGTCTTATATTCGGACCAATACGGTATATAGCACCTAATTTGTGTATACCCTTTTTAGACCCCAGGGGTTTGCTGTTTCAAAGTCGTCATAAAATAGCTGGATCTGTATGGCATCTTTTTTTTATAGAGAATAAGGGACTTTTTTTAAAATAGGCGGCATCTCTCAAGTCTGCATACACCACCTTCCTTTGGGCATGTGCCTGGGCTTGAACATGTCTGCAAGTTCTGGGTTTTTGAAAAATGGCCTTTAGTGTTTCTAAATAGGAATATATGCAAACTTGTCAGTTACAACGACCTGATCGTATGTCCCAGTTGTTTTGTTTCTTCTGCTGTCAAATCTTGTGCCAAGCACCTTTTCAACAGGTTCTACGATTCCCCATTTCTCTTTGAAGTGTTTATTTCGTTTTAGCTTCTGAATTTAAGGGTGTGAAAGGGGTTTTCCAACTTTTGCAAAGATTGTTCTATTCTGTTCTTATTTTCAGTTTCCTGTGGAGATAAGCACTGCAAAGCTGCATCTGTAGCTTGACTTTGAATCTCAAAAAACACTTCTTCCATGGAGGAAACAAAACTATTTTACAGTAGATTGACTTAATCCAGCTGCTTTTAGTGTGCAACAGCAAGAGAGGCACACATATCTAGAGTGCTCCTGTTGGACTTTTTCAACAGAGTAGATGTGGCTACCTCGTGTTCATTAACTGTCCGTGACGTTGTAGCTGTCTCCTCTTACATTAGTGGTCACTCTGGCCTCTCCAATGCTGCTTAAATAAAACATCAGGGTCAACCTGTTGGTCATATACTCAGTGTGTTTTGTGTTTAAAAAATGTTTCCTAAAACCAGGAAAACGTAACCAAACGCACAGCCACATCCAGTCTGAGCACATTTAAGCCGGAGATTTTTTTCCAGGCAAGTAACCGTGAACTAATCGTAAATGCCTAACAAGCATATTTGAACTCGATAACTCAGCCTGACAAACAAAACACTTCATGTTCGAGGAGAAACTTCAAGCACTAATGAAGTAACCTCGCCCTGATTTCAGCAACACGAGGGCTCTCTTTGACCTTGCCAGCATCGATGCTGTACACTGTAGTTTGGATGAAAGTGTACATGTTGTGGAGCATGGTGTTGTAGGATGTGCCAAACACAAAATGTGCCTTAAATAGTTCGTCAAAAGCAACAAGAGAAGAGGTTGACCTGCAAGGTATGGCATTCTTGTCGATAATGATGAAGAACTGGTGGATTGCATTCTTCTAACTCCAACAGCTAGGAGATAGGGCTGAGCGCTAGTAGTGATGGCATCGAGATGCTCTCTGAAGTTTGTTCCGGTCTGCGAAGACAAATGAGGGAAAACTGTAGTTAATGGCCAAGTAGTTGTAGAATATGCAGAAAGAGCCAATACACTACTCTTATTGAATATGAATATTGAATGAATACTTGTAGCCTAATATTTAGGGTGTTCAGTGTTACCACAAATTAGAAAAAAATACAAACCTTCTTGAATACCACAAGATGTTTCTCTGCTTGGGATGCGGAAACCTTTCCTGGTCTCTTCCGACCCTGAGCGGAGGGTGGAATCAGGTGTATAAGCAGTAAAACCGATGACAGATCACTGTCCCCAACCTGTAACAACACAAGTTCAATGTTAACCCACACTTCATTACGTTGTTTTCTTTACAAAAAAGACCCCCCAGACAGACAGCATGTTCTACATCACAAGAAGTTCTCTAACTAAAAAACATCCACAGGGCTGAGTCAAATCTCAAAAGTTTTGTTCAATATACTGCTACAGAACGTACTCGTAAATCTTTCACAGATCCAGCTTCTTAGTATTATGTTGATATTTAATGTTTACACATAATGTTGATATTGCAATACAACACAAAAGATAGGCTTACAAGCATCTTACCAAAGTCAACATCCAATTCAGTGCCATCTCAGGAGGATCAGCTGCCAGCAAGAGTTCTTCAAGCTCACTTGGGATGGAAGCTTTCTGCATTGTTTGATGATCTTTTTCTTGAAACGTGGACCGGCCACCTTTCCAGAAGCTTGCTTGAGGTATCATCTCCGAACATTAGAAACACAAAATCCTGTTCAACCTGGAGTGGGTGGTGTTGGTGACAATTTCAGTTATTTGACAGCCAATCAAATTGTATTGCGTGCTAGTTTAGCTAGCTAGTATCACTACAATGTCTTTACAAAACAATTCACTTGTCATAGTATTTTCAAAATAAATAATTACCAAGCTTTTGACGTCTTTAAAAACGTGGAAACTCAGACAGTATGTTGCTTGACTGCTGGGGGTCGAGGATCATTTTTTTGCGGCGATACACCAACGTCAGTTCCATTTTCTTCTTGATTGTGTCTGCATCAGCAGAATGTTTCATCAGTGAGATTGCTTTGTTGCACTCATCATCAGTCAGGGCAGTCTCTGGAACCAAAACTGGGATTCTCGTCTGACAGTCGGTTCCTCCAGACATGTCTTCACCAGTTGATCCTTTGGTCTGATTCTACACAACACGGGGAAATTTCAATCATGTCAAAAGTTTTAGTAGCCTGGCTAACTTTTAAAGGAAGTCTCCACTGTAAAATATACTTTTTGAGCTGTTTTAAACTAAATGATATGAATGATATGTTTGATGCTAGGGAGTGTGGCAAGCTGGTTTAGCCAAGGGCCAATGGGAAGAAGGCCAAATTACAGGTGTTGGCCATCTGAGGGGCAGAGGACAGCAAAGGGGGGGGGTGGTTTACATGATATATATGAATGTATATGGAGCGTGATAAAAAGGGTGACCTTGAAATTGTGGCGTTAATGGCGACGAAAGGAAAAAATTTGGGTGCACCTACATTTTGTGCTGGTGCACCTAAATAAAAAAGTTAGGCGCACAGTGCAACCAAGACAAAAAAGTTAGTGTGGAGCCCTGCATCAATGCTGGTGTTAATATTGACATTATTTCTTCACAATTTATGAAATCTGCAGTTTGTGGTTGAAAAAAATGTAGAAAATGCCATCTACTGGTTTAAATCACCCTAAAGTTTGCAAGGCCAGTTTGCCAGGGGTTGCCTCGACCAGTCAGTGTCGAGGCAACCCCCCCTTATGTCACAGTTCCTTTGTAGGTCTCTGATGCATATTTTCTTTAAATTTGCTAAGAGGGAGGGAGCTAGCAGAATTGAAGGATGTAGTTACACATTATACTATATGTCTGAGAAATAGTGCAACAAATGCAATTATTGATCTAGCAACTGTTTTGTTCCATACATTTTCCAGTATTACCTCCGAATGGATATCGCCTGTCTTTGGCGGTGCCTCTCTGAATAGTTTTAATCCTCCAGGCCAAGTACCAGTTCCACTCTCGCCATCATAATAATGCTCCTTGAAGGATGAAAGGATAACAAAAATGGATACTTCATTGAAAACAACATGGTCTGGTAGGATTCAAAAACTTCCAATAGCATTAACATTATCCAACTATTTACTGTGTGCAACTCACATAGCCATTCTTAGAGAATGGGTCACTGAGGTACGGGAATAAGGTCACTATTCCTTGGCATACATTTCTTTCAACCTGTCTGGGTGGAGATGTACTGCAAAATTGAAGAAGAAAGGATTGTGCAGTCATATTCACTTAGATTTCGATTTAGATTTACAGATTGAGAAACAAGGACTATTAACAAATTACCCATTCTTTTCTGTCATGTCAGCTGCCAGCATGTTCATCCATTTTGCGTCTTGTTTCATCCGTCAAGGACTTGGTTCGGTTGTATTCATTTATTATACGTTCCCCACCGGTTTTGTTGGTAAGAGCTGATTCCACCAACTTAAAACAAAATGCATAACAATTCTGCATGTTATGTCCACTGCAAAATAAACTGGAAATAAACTAATATGATGTCAGAGGATGTCCGATCCAATCTCAAAGATTGCAAGTGCTACAAAAATCCAATGAAAAAGCCAATAATGGTAAGAAAACTCCCTCCAGACAGCGGACAATAACTTTGAATGTACTCGAAGTGTGCACTGTATTATCAATAAATAAATAAAAGTATCTGATCAGGACTCAATATCAGCAGATACTTTTTTTTAATCGGATAGGGCGCTTAAAAAAAACTTGATCGGGACATCCCTAATCAGGACTTTCAAAAATGTTTTGAAACCATGTAATTTACAATGTATATTAATGTAATTTTAATTCTCTGAGAACAGATTCAAGAACAGAATTTAAAATGTCAGAATTGTCTTACTTGATTGGGTTCTTTATATCAGCACTCTTGGCGTTTCTGGAGGGGCTATCTGAAATAATGACTGTATCCTCAGAGTCCAAGGTATCAAGGGATGATGGTTGGGATTGCTCAGAAGAGGCCACCATGGAGACAGATTCTAACCATGATTTTTAGAAGAAAAAGAATTATATAATAGTTCCCTCATAATCTAAGACACTTATTTAATAGACACATGAACTTCATAAAACAAAGAAATAACGTATTCATTAATTAGTCTAATTAACTGAAACAAACCTGAGTCATATTTGATGGTTAGCACCCCAGTTGAGGATCCTTTATAATATCCTCAAAAACATCATCATCCAATTCAGTCCCTGAACTGTCAACAATTTTTCACACCTTCTGTTACAGCTGGGACACCAAACTTTGCAAATGCTAGAAAAAACAGGGATAAAAGCTTGTGTAAAACAAAAGTAAATCATTATTTATATAATAATTTCACTGTGTACACCTACCTTACCCTATAAAATAGGTTTTAAACAAAACAATATTAAGTGATTAAAATGTTTTTTTTTGTAGCATCATAAACTATACCTTAAGCAATGCATCCACAATAAAGTGTAGTTACCAAGGGCAAAACAGAAGAAATTTAGGACGTACAAAAATGGACCAGTTCCAAAAACCTGAGAACTTAACATGTCCCATCATTTTAGGAATATTCAGTATATCAACAATTTTTAAACAGCTAAATTCAGGAACAGTTATTACTAACATTGTCAAAATTCTTACCTGCAATCAAAAAGTTCTTTCAGATTTGGCTCAGTTATTATCTGACAAATTTTTGGACATCTCAAGTTTAGCTTTAAAGCAGCATGCTCCCTGCAAATAGTATCAGTACAATTTCTCACAGTTAAAAAGTTGATGTCTTATTTAGCAGTATTTCCTCAAATATAAGAAAAAATATTGTTTCAAACCACCAAAGTGCTGAGAAATGATCAGCAATTTTGCAGAAAGGGCCAGTTCAAATTGAAGTTACTGTCAAACACATTAAAAAGGATAACGTTCTGATTTTCATCCTTGTAACATTAATGTTTACCCGCCTTGCCCGGCACAATTAAACTGCAATTGTTTGGGTCTTGTATATTATAGAGTGTGGTCTAGACCTACTCTGTCTGTAAAGTGTCTTGAGATAAACTCTCTGTTATGATTGACAATATAAATAACATTGAATTGAATAATGTTAGCTAAACGTTACACCATAAGTGTGTGCTAAGATAGTGCTTAAGTATTTTAACAGTACTACTGCTGCTGCTTTGAAAACCCGAAAGTCAGTTTGTATAATATCCAGGAAAAAAATAAAGGCCACACCGCTTAAGCAGTGTCCAAAGGTTTAATGTCTTACCCGACCGTTAACATATAAATCCATGCCACCCGCCACATAGTTAGCCAGTTCAAAGCTAACGTAGCAACTGTAGCTAGTTTAGCCAACTCCCCTTAGTCTTTTGCTATGTTTCTGAATATCTGAACGTTAAACAGAAGTACCACAATCCCCCCTCCACGTTGTATTAACCATAACTTCAATAAATCGGGCTGACATTGTCCTAGTTTGAACGTTATGTTCGTCAGTTTTAATGTTAATTAACGTTAGCTTAATACTGCTGGCACATGGACTGGACAGAAGTCAGTCACAACATGTTAACGTTAGCCTTTTTAAAATTCGACATTTTTAAGACTAAAACCAACGTAGAGTGCACTGTTAGCAACGATATAAAAGTAATTCTTAAATGCTGCTTCTGTTTAAAATGACACAATAATGTGTGTATAAGGTCGCTAGGATAAAACTTACCGCAGTTCATTCCACATGAAGAAAAATGGCGCCTGTGAAAAATGTGTGGTCCGTTTGTGAGACGAAGTCGTAGGTGGCGGGAGCTTTCCAGAGTTTTTAAAACGGTCTGACACTGCGTCTTTTAACAACTACTTTTTCACAAACACTGTGCGGTATCTTACTCCAACTGTTGTAGTAATAAAACTCTGGAAGAGTAAATGTACCTTTGACACTGCATTATTTAACACCTAGGGAATTTTACTGTGGTCCACACCGTCTTCAGTATACTGTCCGTCTGCAAACACTTGAAACGACGGTCAAATTTAAATTGCAGTGGTTTGGGATGACAGCTCATTACCAGCGTATTTACATAACCAAGCTCACATGTCATGAAATACCGCTTCCTGGTCTGTTCTGCCTGAGTTGTTGTTTTCTGTCTTGGAGTCTGTTCCTGAAGGTTCCTGAACCGGAATACTGTTGGTGCCGGGCAACGAAGCTAGGCGGGGGTCTCTCGATTTACCCCACCTGCATTCCAGCGGTCTGCACACCTGGGCCCGATCATCCCTTCATGAGCTCTGACCTGACATCCTTTTCCCGCGGATCGTTTGCCATGAACAGTATGC
>JAGTTL010001064.1:0-18595 GCA_036851935.1 Coregonus suidteri
TGTTGGGGGCTCTGAGGATGGAAGAACAAAAGAAAGTGATGTTTTCAAAAAAGATATATATATATTTCTATATATAAATCAACATTCCCCAAGATATTTAGAATGACTATCTTATTCAACACTTACCAAGTTCTTCCTTGACCTGGATTGGCTTGGTGCAGAAAGAGTGCTTGCCCTGACCAATCACGTTGACAGCACTGACACGGAATTCATAGGTGGAATTCTCTTTGAGACCTCCCTTTGTGAACTTCCTATCCATTAGCGTGTCATCAGTATCGATCTTAGTGAAGTTATCCTTTCCGATCAGACGAGTTTCAAGCACATAACTTGTAACCGCAGAACCACCATCGTACTTAGGTGGTCTCCAGGCCAAACTGATGGAGTCTTTGGTGATTGCTGTGACTTCTAGATCCTCAGGACGCTCAGGAACAGCTAGCATGGAAAAAGGACACAAACATCTCATCAGGCCCAATGGAATAATATAAATAATAGCTGGATATGCTTTTGTTTTGTAACAGCAATAAGAAAGCTGTAGTTCTGGTATTGATATAGGCAGGAACTCACAAATAGGATCTTTGATGAGAACTGGTCGTTGTGATTCAATAAATGGACCCATTCCGATGATATTTTCAGCTGCGATTCTGAAGAAATATCCCTTTCCGTCGATGAGACCCTGGACCACAGCATTGTGCCTGGTGACTGTGTAAGAGACTGCTGTCCAGCCCATGCGGTCAGACTCTCTCTTCTCAATGATGTAGTTGGTGATGGCCGAGCCACCATCGTCTTCAGGTGAGCACCAGGTTAACTTGCAGGAGTCAGTGGTGAGGTTCACACCAGAGAACGGCTGACCAACTGGGCCGGGAACATCTAAGAACCACATATGAAGCAAGTTTTCAATACCATTCAACTCCTATGCCTGTATGCGTAAAGCATCTAAGAGTAGGAGTGTTGATCTAGGATCAGGCCCCCCTCCCTCTTATTCATTATGACCTAAAAGGCCAAACTCATCCTAGATCAGCACTCCTACTCCGAGATGCTTGTACATACTGCCCCAGATATCTCCTGAGATGTACTCAAGTTTACCAATGAGAAGAATAAGTAAAGTTGCTTCTTACCCAACACCTCCACAATGACAGCCTTCTTCCTTTCCCCTCCTTCATTCTTTGCAATAAGGGTGTATATACCCTGGTGATGGCGTCTGCAGTTTTTGATAACCAGAGCAGAGCTGATTGACGTGGTTTCAACCTTAGCCTCTGCTGGTAGAGGCTGGTCGTCTCTGTTCCATGTGATCTCTGGTGCCGGCTTGCCTGACACGTAGGCCAGGAGGCGGATGGTACCACCAGCATGGACTACAATCTTTTCCTTCACTGTGGCATCCAAGTCCACTTCAGGGGCAACTAAAACAACAAGTGTGTCTTAGTTTAAGATAGCAAACACTATCTGCATAGTGCACTATATAGGGAATATATACACAGCCTCTATCATAGACCTAACAAATGGAGAAATTGATAATCATACTGTATATCATAGTTGTCTTGTCTCTTACTTGTTCTGTCCTTGCATTCAATCACTTCGGCCACTTGACCGGGCTCACCGACGCCAGCAGCGTTCACTGCCCTCACTCTGAACTTGTACCTTCCCAGCTCTTTCAGTCCAGACACAACAAACTTAGTGCCTCGAATCTCCTTGTCTTTAGCCTGAAGAAGGGAAAACAAAAGTATTTCAAACATTCAGATACACTTAATTTTATGTTATTTAAATTCATTTACCAGGTTGTCCCATTAAGATCAAAAGCGTTTCTGAAAGAATACATTTGAGAAATAATTTGAGTAAAGGTAATTACCTTTTCCCATCCGTCTTTTATCACTACTACTTCTTCTTCTTCTTCTGATTCTAATATTTCATTTCCATCTTCGTCGAATATGATTTTCTTAACCTTTTTCTCTTTTACTACTACTTTGTCTGCTTCCGCTGCCTTCTGTTTTTCAATTTCTGCTTCTTTTTCCTCGTTTATGTATTCAACAAAGTAACCAGTGACCTTAGATCCACCATCAATCAAAGGTGGGATCCATTCCAGATCCACTGTTGACTTGGTCCAGTCTGTCACTTTGGGGGTTGGGGGACCGGGGAGAGCTACACACAAACAAGATGACATTTACAATGTCAGAAGGCAAAACAATAGAAACAACATAGCTATATAACAAATAGAAAATAGAAAAATAACACTCCCCATGTAAGAAAAACTGTATTTATGCATCTTAAAATGTCACCATATTCCCTATATAGTGCACTACTTTTGACCAGGGCCCTATAGTGCACTAAATAGGCCGGAAATAGGGTGCCATTTGGGACGCTCACTATATATGTTAACTTACTAATAGGGTCTCTTGAAAGAACTGGATCCGATGGGACACTAGGAAGTCCCATGCCAGCTGCGTTGATTGCGGTCACACGGAACTGGTAGATTGCTCCTTCCTGCAGACCAGTGATCTCATACTCCTGACCCAGGGGCATGACCCTGATGGGTGCGCGGTTCACTTTGGTCCAGCGCTTAGCCGTGGTCTCTTTACGCTCCAGCCAGTAACCACTAACTGGAGATCCACCGTCGTATTTTGGCTCGTCCCAGACGATCACCATTGACTCAAGAGTCACGTCTTCCACTATGGGCTTCTCAACTTGGCCAGGGACAGCTGTTTAGAGGAACAATAAAACAATTGGTTAGAATAAATATATCCACGGTGACATTGACTTAAAAAGTGCTGATAATACAATAGTACATTCAACATACTGAAGAGATTCCTTGCTTTCTCAGGTTCGCTGTACAGCGGTGGTCCAACTCCATATTTGTTCTGAGCCATGACACGGAACTCATACTCATGGCCCTCAGTCAGCCTCTGAACTGTATAGAGGCCTTCTTTGGGGTCGTCGGAAACGTGCACCCATGACTTTCTGTTTTCCTCACGCTTCTCAATGACGTAGTTTGTAACCTTGGAGCCACCATCATCTCTAGGTGGTTTCCATGCAAGTGTTATCCTCTCGGCAAACACCTCTTTGAATTCGATTGGCCCGACAGGTACGCCAGGTCGTCCTGAGTTGAGGAAGAAAAGGAGCCAATGGTGTCATATTACAACACAATCAAGCAGACTAACCAAACAGAAAGAAAGAAAGAAAGAAAGAAAGAAAGAAAGAAAGAAAGAAAGAAAGAAAGAAAGAAAGAAAAGAAAGAAAGAAAGAAAGAAAGAAAGAAAGAAAGAAAGAAAGAAAGAAAGAAAGAAAGAAATTCAAAGAGAGATTCCTCACCTAGGACAGTGAGTTTGATTTCCTTAGAGGATTTGCCCAGACTGTTGCTAGCAGTGATAGTGTACAGGGAGCTGTCGTCTCTCTTGGACTGCTGGATCAGCAGCGTACATTTGTTATCAACGACCAGCTTGTTGACATGCTGATCATATTGCACTACAGCCTTGTCTTCAGGCTTGGCAATGGGAGCCTTCTGCCATACGAGGGAGGGGAATGGACAGCCATGGATCCTAGCCACAATATGGACGTCTAGTCCCTCTTCACCTTCCATCTGTTCCTTCAGTTCAATGGTAGGAGCACCTAAACAATAGAGGATGGAGTCAGTACAAATCAATCAAAGTTTCTATTTTCATAACAAAAAACAAATGAAAATGGGTCTAATTTAGAAGCATTTACAATAGCATACATGTGCTGTCACCCTGAGGAACGCACTTTGCCCCGAAATGTTGGTGTTTTATACCCATTAAATCTGAGCATATTTTATGCTTTCTATATTTAACTTTCACACTTTTTCTTAACTGTGCTTTTCACTCACATGTCTGGTCCTTAATAATGATTGGTCCAGCGGTAGCAGATGGTCTGCTTGGGCCGGCCTCGTTCACAGCCTTGACGCGGAACTCATACTCTCCACCATTTTTAAGATCTTCAATGATGAAGATGGTTTCCTCAACATTACGCTTGTTACACTGCTTCCACGTCTCTTTCTCCGGGCCGCTGGTGTCCCAGCTCAGGCGCTCAATGATATAGTGCGTCACAGGAGAACCACCGTTGTTCTTAGGTGGCACCCATGTCAGGGTCACTGTATCCTTGGTTACCAGATTGACCTTGACGTGGGTTGGGGGATCAGGTATGTCTGAAAATGGGAATAAAGAATGAACTTATTAGTAAGGTGTACACTGTGTAACCTACATTTCACAAACTTTAATGTGTACATATCCACATGAAAAAAAGCTAGGACTGGTGTCTAAATGGCTAGTTCAGAGCTTCTGCTCTTTTCTAGAACCTACAGAAAAGGCTGATTAAATCATGTAGTATTTACTATAATTAAAAAGGTGTAGTGTTTTTGCAGACTGTAGTGTTATTGCGGACATTACTGTAGTATTTACTACAGTGTTTTTTTTGCGGATAATCTGTAGTATTTACTATAGTATTGTTGGATTCTAGCTTGAAATATACTTATTCATGTTACCATACTATAACTTATTGATTACTTTACATGTATAATGAATGTATATGTTGGGGTCAATGTAGGGTGGATAAGAACTAGGTGTATGGAAAGTTACTGAGTGAGGAAGGGAGAGTGCAGAAGGTTTACATTCTGTCAAAACATGGTATTGTTAAATCTAATTTCTCCTAAGGAGGGAGGCAAAGGTCAACAGTCTAGTTTCAGTCACTGATAAGGTAGAACAGTCGTGGATTAGGGAGGAGCAAGGAATTCGGCCCGAGGTCCGATCAGATGAAGTCAGAAGGAACAGTCCTATCCCACACACATATATTTCCACGCTCATGAAGGTTCTAGCAGGAGGCGGGGCAATGACTACACCAGTGAGAGGAACTAATTATGTTCCTGACTAGCAACAGAGATGTATTGGCTATCTAGATGTGCAAGGAGTTGACTCCTCCTATAAATATATGTGCTTGTGTAAACATGTCTTTGTCTTTGCAGCTGTTTGACCCAGTGGGGGAATAAACTTGGTTTGAGCTTTTCCTAGTCATCTGTTTGAGTTTTTACTCTGTTTGTTTAGAACCTAACAGTATTCTACAGTATACTACAACATTCTATAATAAGTACTACACATGATCGTGGGATACTACAGTGTGTATTATAGTATTATACATTTTACTGCAGTTTACTATAGAATTGTATAGTAAGTACTGTAGTATTCTATAGTAAACTGTAGTATTTGTTCATGTGGGTATTACTCATTACTACTCTATATATGCCATTTAGCAGACACTTTTATTCCAAAGTGACTTACATTAGTACTATTATGAGTACATATTTATTTATTAGTAATTAATTAGTGACTTACAGATGGGGTCTCTTGCCCTAGCAGGCTCAGTGGTCTCAGTGAAAGGTCCCATTCCCAGACGGTTCTCTGCCCGCACACGGAACACATACTCCTGTCCCTCCAGGAGTCCCTCCACAACATAGGCCTGGCTGAAACAGCACTGGTTTACGATGGTCCAGGCCTTTCCTGTCACATTCTTCTTCTCAATGAAGTAACTCTTGATCCTCTCACCACCATCATTAGTAGGCAGTTTCCAGATCAGCCTCATGGTAGCTCTGGTGATGTCGGTCACTTTGAACTCTCTAGGAGCACCAGGCACGTCTGTAAACGGATGTCAAACAGATGTTAATATGTCTTATAAGTGTTGGGTTTCTCACAAATGTTTTATGCCCTAAAAAAGAATGTACTTTTTGATATGAGCCTCCTTTTTGTATTTTTCCTGGTTGTGCAGGTATCTATCCTTTCCATCATTAATTGCTTTTATACTGCACTTACCGAGAACATTGACTCTGACGTTGACATGTTTCTGTCCAGCCTTGTTCTTGGCTGTGATGGTGTATCTTCCAGAGTGGGTCCTCAAGCACACAGGTACAGTGATGTTCGAGGTAGTATCAGTAGATTCAATCTAAACAAAGGAAATTAACTCATTAGTCCTGGTAAGAAAGAACAAATCAGGACATTTATACATCATGGTCAGACAATGTGATTATTTTACTACTTATAACAAGGGTTATGTGTTACATCCTTTCACCTTGATGCATGGTAGCTGTACTATGCCTTATAACAAGGGTTATGTGTTACAACCTCTCTGCTTGATGCATGGTAGCTGTATCTGTACTATGCATGTCAATCTCTCCTGGCTCAAAGTGGAGGAGAGATTGACTTCATCATTACTTGTATTTGTGAGAGGTATTGACATGTTGAATGCACTAAGCTGTCGGTTTGACCTACTGGCACACAGCTCGGACACCCATGCATACCCAACAAGACATGCCACCAGAGGTCTCTTCACAGTCCCCAAGTCTAGAACAGACTATGGGAGGCGAACAGTACTACATAGAGACATGACTACATGGAACTCTATTCCACATCAAGTAACTGATGCAAGCCGTAGAATCAAATAAAACAAAAATATATAAAAATACACCTTATGGAACAGCGGTGACTGTGAAGAGACACAAACATAGGCACAGACACATGCATACACACAATCGATAACATACGCACTATACACACACATACACATGGATTTTGTGTTGTAGATATGTGGTAGTAGAGTAGTGGCCTGAGGGCACACACTTAATGTGTTGTGAAATCTGTTGTGCATGTATTGTAATGTTTTTAAAATTGTATAACTGCCTTAATTTTGCTGGATCCCAGGAAGAGTAGCTGCTGCCTCCATAATAAATACAAATGCCTTACCTCTGAATCAACTGGAAGGACATGAAGGCGATTCTTCTTGTGGGTCTTTGCTGGTCCAGTGTATTCCCAGGTTACCTTAGGAACGGGACGCCCTTTGATGGTGGCAGGGATTCTGAAGGCATGACCAGCCCGGACGCAGAGCAAATCTTCCACAATGCAATCAATAAGGATCTTCGGCTCCACTGTGACATAAAAAGGCATCATTAAAACAAAGAACAACAATAAACTTGTGACTACTGGTTAAAGGAATACTTCACTCAAAAACTATATTTTAGTATTTTCTCCATCAATCCACTGTTAAAACAATCCCCAAATGTATGTCTAGGAAGATTTTTGCTCAACTAAAAGTGCTTTATCTTGAAAACTTGACTGCTAACATGCATAAAAACATACCTTTTAAAATTGATAAATAAGTAGGTCTAATTACCATGTACGTCCTCAATTAGGACTTCAGTCTTGGGACTTGGGTCAGACTCGCCGATGTCATTGACAGCTGTGACTCTGAACTTGTAGTGTTTCAGCTCTTTGAGACTTGGGACAGTGATCTCTGTGGTTTCATGCAGAGTCTCTAGATCAGTGATCCTGTTCCAGATAGAGCTGCCTTCATCCTGGATCTCAACAATGTAACCCTTGATGGGGCTTCCCCCGTCTTTCTCAGGTGGAGACCATGTAAGGCTGACACTGTGCTTGGTTTTGTCTGCAACCTCTGGTGGTGCTGGCATGCCAGGTTTCACTGTGGGGCACAGAGGGAAAACATCAAGGTCACCATCTCTGGTCATTACATGGTATTCCTGTGTCTCTCAATAGGGCACATACTGACATTCTTCCATACAATTTCCAAAGCAGCTAAATGAATAGTAATGTTATTTTTATTTCTATAAATATACATAGTATAACCTGTAGAAAAAGTGAAAATGGTCCTTACTAAGAGGGTCCACCGCGTATGCAGGATCGGAAGGTCCACTGGGGGGTCCAATACCGGCAATATTGACAGCCATGACACGGAACTCATATGCAGACCCCTCAATCATACGAACGACCAGGAACTCCCAGCCTTTAGGGCCGCGCTTGGTCACTGGGGCCTTATTCACCCGGGCCCAATAAGACGAACCTTTCTCCCTCTTCTCCAGCCAGTAGCCAGAGATAGTGGATCCACCGTTGTCTCGTGGAGGGTCCCATGTCACAAGCATGGAGGACCTGGTATGCTCTGCGATCTTTGGTTTCTCTGGAGGACCAGGGAGTCCGTACAGATCCTTGATGATGACTGCCTCTGTCTCGCAGGCATCACTCTGTCCATACTTGTTCTCTGCTCTCACTCTGAACTGGTACTGGCTACCGTTTTCCAGATTCCAAACCTTTGAGAAGACATTTGGGAACATTTAGTAAATTATTAAACGATTCAATTAAGTCCACTATAAGCATTCATGGTACTGTCTCAACCTATTACAATCTTTGTTGTTTTGTTTGATAAGACCGTCTGCTAAATGACTAAAATGTAAAATGTAAATGTTTGATATATAGAGAGACATAGCATATTATAAGACATTATAAAGGCCCATACATTAGAGGTCTTCACAAGCACCAAAAAGTTGAAAATAGACTGGAGCATTCCTACCCCGACCTTACCTGAATAAATAAATTTTTTAAAGATATAGACCTGGTCCGAACAAACCCAAGGACAACCAGACCCATCCCCGTATAGACCCTGTCGGGTCCGGTCAGATCCAAGTGAGGGAAGCAGCAGAAAATAATTGTTTTAGCTACGTTATTAACCAGAGCTGTTAATGCGCGAGGGATAGAGAAACAGAGCCGGTCTCGGGTATTCGGGTACAGGTGGACCTGTGAAGACCTCTACCATACATGCTTATGACCTGCTATGAAGCATTATACCGGCGGATTTTAACTAAAGTGTTACCAAGCTTTGTATTCAATCTGTTTCATGTTTTCACATGTATACTGACCCCGAGTCGTTTCTCAATGATGCTGTTGGTGATCACCGTCCATACAGGAATGGGTCTAGGCTCAGTTTTAGGCTTAGGCTCCTCATCCTCAGAATCCTCATATTCTTCTTCAGGTTCCTCCTCAGGAAGAATGTCCAGCTTCTCAACAATGTAGTTAGTGAGCTCACTTCCTCCGTCATCCTCTGGGGCGTCCCAGGTCAGCTTGCAGGACTCAGCCTTGATGTTACCAATATTCACATTCCTTGGTGGCAGAGGACGGTCTGTGAACAAGATAGAGGATAAATATTGTTACCCTCATAATGACAACGCAACAATTCAATGAAAAAAAGGTCAGGCTACAGTAGACAGACAAAAATATCTTCCTTTTGCTAATTTGTATGGATCTATTCTTGCAGAAAAGTGAGCTAATGGCTTTGACTTTACTGATTCATACTTACAGTGTCCAGAAAATGAAGAAAAGCAAACGATATACATAATATCAGGCCACTTACCTAACACATTAACCTTGATGGTGTGACTAGCTGACCCAAGACGGTTGGAGGCAGTCACTGTAAAGATGCCTTTGTCCAATCTGGCTGCTGCAGGGATACTGAGCTTGGTGTTGGACTGGACTCTGTTGACCTCCTTGGTATCCATCAACAGAGTCTCAGTGGGCTCTGCAATAATCACTTCATCCTTCAACCATTCAACCTTGGGCATTGGAAGACCAGTCACCTCAGCAGGGATTTCAATAGGCTCTCCCTTCTTGACGGTGATGGCATCTCCCTTGAAGGTCTTCAACATCCTCACAGTAGGAGGAACTGAAATAGAAGGAGAAACTCAGTGACAAGTTTATTCAATTCAATTCAGTCCAATTCAATTCAGTCCAATTCAAATCAACATGTTTACAATTTTAGCATATAGGACAAACACCAAGACCATAGAACTAGGAGGACTAACCTTCATCATCTTGAATGACAATGGTGAGTGGAATTCCAGGTTCACTTGGTCCAATCAAATTGACAGCCTTGACACGGAACTCATACATAAACAGCTCCTCAAGGTTCTCGACGGTCATGAAGAGGTCCTTGCACATCTCTGTGTTACAAGGCTCAAATGCTGGGGCGTCGTGCTTCTTCTTCTCAACAAAGTAGCCCACGATTGGGCTGCCTCCATCGTTGCGGGGAGGTCTCCAGGCAAGGCTGATGGAAGTCTTTGTCCTCTCAGTGTAGTGGAACCTCTCAGGCGAAGTTGGTGGAGCTTCAATTAAAATATAGAGTGATTAACCTCTATTAATGATCTGACCTGCACAGAAAAACATTTGCATGATTCAACAAAATGTAGACATTACCTTTTGGATCCACTGCAGCAATAGGGCCCAGATCAACAGGAGGGCCACAGCCAAACTTGTTCTTCGCCACGACCCGGAAGATGTACTCCTGTCCTTCAACAATACCCACAATCTCACATTTAGATGAGGGTGTCTCGATGGGCTGTCTCCACGTGTGCATCTTGGGATCCCTTCTCTCAATAATGAAGCCGGTCAGATCACTGCCACCGTCGTCATCAGGATCGGACCAGTTCAGAATCATCAGCTTCCTGGTTACCACCACAGGTTTCAGGTCCAGCACAGGCCCGGGAACATCTGACAGAGGACAGGTCAAAGTGTTACATCCAAGTACAACAATATGTGAGTAAGTAAGTAGGTAGCCTTGTCCGAGCCAGAATGGCCCATAGGTTAGGAACCTATCTCCTGTATCTATACAATGAGGCATCTTGAAGTACACCCCTGGAAAGGGTGCTAGTCTATCGCAGGTCAACAACATTTAAGGCCACATTATTATTCTTTGGATAGTCCACAATATATGTTTTTGTAGATGTTCTATTAACTATTAACAAACAAACTATTCACTAACCCTAATCCTAGCTTTACATCATCAAAGTACAACCAAATGTGAAATATTCCCAAAACGGCATACTGTGATATCATAGCTAATACAAAATCCATCAAAATACTTACCCATGACATCAACCCTTGTCCATGTAGACTTGATTCCGCTGCTATTCCTGGCACTGATCTGGTATTTGCCAGGATCCTTTCTCGTGGCGGCCTTGATACTGAGAATGCTTTCCTTTCCAACATTTTCTATCTGGACGTGGTCTTTGTCAGGTGGACCGTCATCTTTGGTCCATTTGATGTCTGGAGGAGGTCTACCAGTGACCAGGGCAGGCAGAATCAGTGGTTCCCCAGCTCTGATCATTACGCCGTTCCTCACAGTGAGATCCAGCTCTACAACTGGAGCCTCTGTAGACACAATCAACATTAATTGACGTTAGCTGTGTTTTAATAATAATAATGCAGAAGACTTATATAGCACTTTCAAAGACCCAAAGACACTTGAATATCCATGGAGGCTAATGAAGGAAGCATGACAATAGTAATGGCTGGAATGTAATGAAAGGAACAGTGGTATTTGATACTATTCCATTCATTTCGTTCCTGCCATTTCAATGAGCCTGTCCTCAATGTGACACAAGCCTCCACTGTTGTTAATGTATTAAGCATACATTTGTTGTCATTGTTTTGAGTAAGCTTTCTGATTACTAGTTACTGTACCTTTAGGATCTCTGACAAAGACTGATTCAGTCAAGCCAGGAGTTCCTTCACCGGCTCCATTGACTGCGATCACACGGACCAGGTACTTGGCTCCTTCTCTGACTCCATACACAGTGAAGGCCCGGGTCTTCCAGGGTCTCTCTGTGGAGCGGGACCAGTCATTGGTGCCTGCTAGGGTCTTGTCAACATGGTATCCAAGGATGTCTCCACCTCCGTTGGAGGCAGGAGGATCCCATTCCACGTCGATGGAAGACTCAGTGGTGTCAAGGATTCTTGGGAACGGTGGCCCAGGTGGCACTATGAGACAAACACATCAACGATGACATATTGTATTTGATCGTTGTTAGACAATGAAACGTAATCATAATGAATCATTGTGTTGTATTATATTGTATTGATTTGGTGTATTTTGTATGCTTAACCTCACAAAATGAATTTCCATGCAAATGGACAATAAAATGTATCGTATCATAATCTTGTTGACTTACAGATTGGATCCTGGCATGTCATGGGATCAGATGGGATGCTGAACTTCCCAGGCCCAGCTTGGTTCTCAGCAGCCACCCTGAAGATGTATGTCAGACCCTCCAGTAGGCCTTCCACGTTAATTTCCGTATCCTCCAAAATGACCCGATTGACTCTGGTCCAGTGGGTGCTGTTGATCTCACGACGCTCCACCCAGTAACCCAGGATGGGACTGCCCATGTCGTTTGGCGCCTCCCAGGTAACCAGCATGGAGTTGGCTGTGATGCCGTCAATCTCAGGCTTCTCTGGAGCCTCTGGTGGGTCTAGAATAAGAAATGAACATTACAGGTGTAAGAACAAAGTACAATCCCAACTAACCCAGATAGGGCTGTGGCGGTCACGACATTTCGTCAGCCGGTGATTGTGTAGCAAATAACTGTCGGTCTCACGGTAATTGACCGTTAATTAACATAAACATATTTAGCATCTCCTGGCTTCCACACATAGCCTACAATCCACTGATGCAGACCATTGGAATATCTACATTTTAAAAAGTCTAATAAATCCATGTAATATAGCTTACACCTCCATTATCAAACAGAAATTTGCATCCTGTAGCACTAACTCCAAAAAGTTTTGGAGCACTGTAAAGTCCATGGAGAATAAGAGCACCTCCTCCCAGCTACCCACTGCACTGAGGCTAGGAAACACTGTCAGCACTAATAAATCTACGATAATCGAGAATTTCAATAAGCATTTTGCTACGGCTGGCCATGCTTTCCACCTGGCTACCCCTACCCCGGCCACCAGCTCTGCACCCTCCGCTGCAACTTTCCCATTTGACTCTGTCAATCACCGCATTCTTAGTGGCAGACTAAATAGCCTTGGTTTCTCAAATGACTGCCTCGCCTGGTTCACCAACTACTTCTCAGATAGAGTTCAATGTGTCAAATCGGAGGGCCTGTTGTCTGGACCCCTGGCAGTCTCTATGGAGGTGCCACAGGGTTCAATTCTCGGGCCGACTCTATTCTCTGTGTATATCACTGATGTCGCTCTTGCTGCTGGTGACTCTCAGATCCATCTACGCAGACAACACCATTTTGTATACATCTGGCCCTTCATTGGACACTGTGTTAACAAACCTCCAAACGAGCTTCAATGCCATACAACACTCCTTCCGTGGCCTCCAACTGCTCTTAAACGCTAGTAAAACTAAATGCATGCTCTTCAATTGAATGCTGCTTGCACCCGCCCGCCTGACTAGAATCACTACTCTCGGCGGGTCTGACTTAGAATATGTGGACAACTACAAATACCTAGGTGTCTGGTTAGACCGTAAACTCTCCTTCCAGACTCACATTAAACATCTTCAATCCAAAGTTAAATCTAGAATCGGCTTCCTATTTCGCAACAAAGCCTCCACTCATGCTGCTAAACATGCCCTCGTAAAACTGACTATCCTACCGATCCTTGACTTCGGCGATGTCATTTACAAAATAGCCTCCAACACTCTACTCAGCAAATTGGATGTAGTCTATCACAGTGCCATCCGTTTTGTCACCAAAGCCCCATATACTACCCACCATTGTGACCTGTATGCTCTTGTTGGCTGGCCCTCACTACATATTCGTCGCCAAACCCACTGGCTCCAGGTCATCTATAAATCACTTCTAGGCAAATCCCCGCCTTATCTTAGATCATTGGTCACCATAGCAACACCCACCCGTAGTATGCGTTCCAGCAGGTATATCTCACTGGTCATCCCCAAAGCCAACACCTCCTTTGGCCGCCATTCCTTCCAGTTCTCTGCTGCAAATGACTGGAACGAACTGCAAAAATCTCTGAAGCTGGAGACTCTTATCTCCCTCACTAACTTTAAGCATCAGTTGTCAGAGCACCTTACCGATCACTGCACCTGTACACAGCCCATCTGTAATTAGCCCACCCAACTACCTCATCCCCATATTGTTATTTACATTGTTATTTATTTTGCTCATTTGCACCCCAGTATCTCTATTTGCACATCATCTTCTGCACATCTATCACTCCAGTGTTAATACTAAATTGTAATTATTTTGCACTATGGCCTATTTATTGCCTTACCTCCATAACTTACTACATTTGCACACACTGTATATAGATTTTCTATTGTGTTATTGACTGTACGTTTTGTTTATTCCATATGTAACTCTGTGTTGCTGTTGTTTTTATCGCACTGCTTTGCTTTATCTTGGCCAGGTCGCAGTTGTAAATGAGAACTTGTTCTCAACTGGCTTACCTGGTTAAATAAAGGTTAAATAAAAAATAAAAAATAAATAAATGTATTTATTTTAGACAGGTCTAAAGAAGCATGGTATGAAGAAAATGTAGTCTACTTCAGACTAACAGAATAGCATACTCTGAGTTGTCCTTACAGTGGGGAGAACAAGTATTTGATACACTGCCGATTTTGCAGGTTTTCCTACTTACAAAGCATGTAGAGGTCTGTAATTTTTTATCATAGGTACACTTCAACTGTGAGAGACGGAATCTAAAACAAAAATCCAGAAAATCACATTGTATGATGTTTAAGTAATTAATTTGCATTTTATTGCATGACATAAGAATTTGATCACCTACCAACCAGTAAGAATTCCGGCTCTCATAGACCTGTTAGTTTTTCTTTAAGAAGCCCTCCTGTTCTCCACTTATTACCTGTATTAACTGCACCTGTTTGAACTCGTTACCTGTATAAAAGACACCTGTCCACACACTCAATCAAAACAGACTCCAACCTCTCCACAATGGCCAAGACCAGAGAGCTGTGTAAGGACATCAGGGATACAATTGTATACCTGCACAAGGCTGGGATGGGCTACAGGACAATAGGCAAGCAGCTTGGTGAGAAGGCAACAATACTGTTGGCGCAATTATTAGAAAATGGAAGAAGTTCAAGATGACGGTCAATCACCCTCGGTCTGGGGCTCCATGCAAGATGTCACCTCGTGGGGCATCAATGATCATGAGGAAGGTGAGGGATCAGCCCAGAACTACACGGCAGGACCTGGTCAATGACCTGAAGAGAGCTGGGACCACAGTCTCAAAGAAAACCATTAGTAACACACTACGCCGTCATGGATTAAAAATCCTGCAGCGCACGCAAGGTCCCCCTGCTCAAGCTAGCGCATGTCCAGGCCCGTCTGAAGTTTGCCAATGACCATCTGGATGATCAAGAGGAGGGAATGGGAGAAGGTCATGTGTGGTCTGATGAGACAAAAATAGAGCTTTTTGGTCTAAACTCCACTCGCTGTGTTTTGGAGGAAGAAGAAGGATGAGTACAACCCCAAGAACACCATCCCAACCGTGAAGCATGGAGGTGGAAACATCATTCTTTGGGGATGCTTTTTTGCAAAGGGGACAGGACGACTGCACTGTATTGAGGGGAGGATGGATGGGGCCATGTATCGCGAGATCTTGGCCAACAACCTCCTTCCCTCAGTAAAGAGTCTCGTGGCTGGGTCTTCCAGCATGACAACGACCGAAACACACAGCCAGGGCATCTAAGGAGTGGCTCCGTAAGAAGCATCTCAAGGTCCTGGAGTGGCCTAGCCAGTCTCCAGACCTGAAACCAATAGAAAATCTTTGGAGGGAGCTGAAAGTCCGTATTGCCCAGTGACAGCCCCGAAACCTGAAGGATCTGGAGAAGGTCTGTATGGAGGAGTGGGCCAAAATCCCTGCTGCAGTGTGTGCAAACCTGGTCAAGACCTACAGGAAACGTATGATCTCTGTAATTGCAAACAAAGGTTTCTGTACCAAATATTAAGTTCTGCTTTTCTGATGTATCAAATACTTATGTCATGCAATAAAATGCAAATTAATTACTTAAAAATCATACAATGATTCCGTCTCTCACAGTTGAAGTGTACCTATGATAAATATTACAGACCTCTACATGCTTTGTAAGTAGGAAAACCTGCAAAATCGGCAGTGTATCAAATACTTGTTCTCCCCACTGTATGTTAGGTCCTGATCTGGCTATGCCAAATGGCTGTGGGCTACACTAGTTCATTTAGCAGACAAGATTTTCTTAGAATTCCGTGGCTTTATTTTATAGTATGAAGAATACAATTGAACAAAGCTGAATAACATAGAAAGGATATTTTCTCCAAACGATTTGAGGGAGTGCGCACATACGGCTATTCTGTATTGATCAGTTAACAAAGAAATAGGTATTCCTATATGCTTAATTTAGAGTTATTCATGTAACTTTAGTTGTTCTACAAACGTTGGGCTATATGTTTTGATTTTTAATACATTGTAAAGCTGCATGATACGACTCTAATGATTATTTGAAAAAAGTTGCTTGAAAGGCATGAGCTCTGCTTTGTTTTTTGTGCAGGCTGTACACACTACATCTGTCACTCATTCACAATTTGACAAGCACTTGATAATGCCTAGAATTTCACGGTGACATCCCCTTCGTGTGGCCATAATGCACCCTAAAAAAGGTTGACCTATTCTATTCTGTGCGAGAAATAAATATTCCAAACATAGTCTGGGACAGTTGTGAGATGCGATAGATCTCAGATTAATACAACCACTAGCATCAAAAAACATTTTTTACGCAATGTGGCTGACGCAACAGATCAGAACGTTTAGCTTAAAATGTTGATAAACTATTAGGCTATTTCTTCACATTATAAGCGCAGCAATGCGCACATGGTAGTATTGTGCATGTCATGCTTTTATTATAAAGGTGCATTTTTATGGTGAAAATGATCTTCCCCAAACTTGAAACTCACGCGCTGCTTATGTATACCAGTTAGGCTCCACATCCCTGAATGTGCTTATTTTTAAGAAGTTATTTTTTTTAAAGGCATTGTTTCTTATGCTGGGCATCATTCACAAGTGATGATATATAATTCACAAGTGATAGGTTAATATTGTCACCCAGCAGACTATTCTTGATTTAATGTTGTCTTTACATATACTAAATAATATATGTGTGACATTTTATTTTATTTAGAATTGACCATTATCATGCACCTGTATCGAAACAGGGGCAGCGGGAAAAAATACATGTCATCTATGCACTTAAATAGTGAATGTAGAACGTGTTTTGCCTGGTTCATTTTAATGCCAGCCAGGTAGGCTATACTCCTGTTTTAAATATAAGCAATGTGCTTAATATTAGGAAAGTTGAGAAATAAATATAGTAGGCCTAGCCTATAGAAAGCTGATGGGATCCTCCTCTTTTTATTAGAGGCCGTCACTCTGTTTTCTCACGCAATTGCACAGCCTATAGAAATGTTGTGCAACATGAGCTCATGGGCTCTCATGAAGTGTTTGATTAGATTTACGATACATTTGCATTGATGTCAGAGTGATAAGAGGGACAATAGAGTGCTGAGTACCAGGCAGTTAGCAAGTTTGGTAGGCTACTAATGACCATCAGCAGCATCATAGCTTGGAGAAGCCTAATTACTGTGACTAAATGGTCACGTGGAATTTGACTGCCTTCATGACTCGTGACCGCCGATGTGGTGGTAATACGGTCACCGCAACAGCACTAAACCCAGACGAGCAAAACTGGTTGAACTGACATCATTATTACAACTTGATTTGGAATGTTATAGACATGATAAAACTCTTAAAAATAAATGCTTTACCGAATGGATTCTTGGCAATAATTGGCTTAGAGATACATGGTGGTCCAGGACCAAACTTGTTCTCAGCAGTAACACGGAAGATGTACTCCTTCTTCTCTATCAGTTTGGTCACGGGGTATCTACATCCTCTGAGCGTTGAGGTTACGGTGATCCATCCGATCTCCACCTTGGAGTTGTCCTTCCTTTCCAAGGTGTAGTTCAGGATCTCACTGCCACCATCATCCATGGGAGGATCCCACTTGCAGATGACAGAGTTCTTCCTGATCTCCTCAAACCTGAAGTTGATTGCAGGACCAGGTGCATCTATAAATAGAAACATAAGAGGTTTTATATTAATTTTCAAAATGTAGTTGAAAAATAACTATGAGCGGCAACAACACCACTAAATTAATAAAACAAAAATATTAATAAAATATTATATCTCACCTAGCACATTGACTTCACAAGTTGCAGAGGCAATACCATGGTCGTTCTCGACCTTGATAGTGTACACGCCATGGTCACCCCTGATGGTGTCCCTGACAATGCAAGAGGATTCTCCCCTCTTCTTGTCATGGATGGTGAGACGTTCCTGGAGGGTTGGGTAGTCAGGGAGTTCCTCCTCAGGCTCCTCATGGGCAGGCTCTGCAGCTGGAGCTTCAACCTCTCCCTCCTTGACCTCCTTTTCTCCATCTTTCACCTCCTTCTTTTCACCCTCCTTTACTTCTCCTTCCTTCTTTTCTTCTTCCTTCTTTTCTCCTTCCTTCTTTTCCTCCTTCTTCACCTCCTTCTTCTTAACGATGGGTTTCTCTGGTCTCTTCTTCATGGCTTCTGGTCTGATGACAACGTCGTTCCTGTACCATGTGATTTGAGGGTATGGGGATCCAGAGATGTTGGCGTCCAGTCTGATCTCAGCACCTCTCTTAATGCTCATACCGGACTGCAGGCTTCCACTGAGGAACACCTTGGGTGTTTCTGAAAAGAAAACAACCACATTTAGAAATGACAAATTGCCTGTCTGAAAAATCGTATCATTGTTTTGAATTGTGATGGTTTGAATAAGATGTATCCTTCCTTACCAACAGCATCAGAAGCCTTCACCATTGGTGTGCTGCGTGATGGGTCGCTGACTCCGGCAGCGTTCTCAGCTCGTACACGGAACTGGTATTGTTTTCCCTCCCTGAGATTCCTCACTGTGTAGGACAGCACAGGGCA
>JAGTTL010001065.1:0-18592 GCA_036851935.1 Coregonus suidteri
GTACATATTACCTCAACTAGCCGTGCCCCCGCACTTGACTCGCCCTTTACCCCCTGAATAAAGCCCCCTACTGTTTTTTTTATTCGCTCTTTTTTTCTAAACACTTTTTTGTTTTTATTTTACTTTTTTAAAAAAAATAAATGCACTGTTGGTTAAGGGCTGAAAGTAAGATTCAGTAAGTCTGCACCTTTTTGTATTCGGCGCTGTGGCCATAACATTTGATTGATTTAAAAACTTTGAAAATTGTTTTCTGGGGGTTTTCCCCCTTTTCCCTGGGTGCCAATCCAACCCGTTTCTAAGGCATATAAGAACCCCCCAATGAAATTTATTGTATAATACCCCCCCGGGGTTTTAAACATTTACTTTCTTTTTGTTTTTTTAAAAAAATCAGTTTTGTAATTCTTTTTAAATTTAAAAAAAACTTTCCCAAACCCATGTTTAGCGATCTAGTCCAAATTGACATGCCCCCAAAATTTTTAAATACTTTTTCACTTTCATTAGGATTTTTATTTTGACGCGAACCGCAAATTCCACTATTGGGCTAATCGTTATTATGAAAGGGGCCAATTTAGTGACTGCCGTATTTTACCCGGTATTCAGACCCCTCTAGCGACTTTCTTTTAAGCGATAAGAAAAATTACGACTTTTTGGTTTATGGCCCTTTTGGGAGCCAGAAGCACATATCGTTCAAAGCTCCCCCGCCCCCCGACACCAAGGCGCACAGTCATACCAGCGGCAAGTCACGGGGGAGATGTTGCCAATTTGGGTTTTATTCTAAACATATTTAGGGTTTTTTTTTTTAATGAGGATTTGGAACACGATTTGGTGGCCCGCTTCACATCTAGGACAACCGATACCAGGGCTGCTCCAGCAGGGGGGGAGTGTTGCCACATTCAATACAAATTATTATTAGAAAAAAACATGCCTCATTTAAGGAACAGTCATTCTATTCAGGGTATTTATATCTCAATTTTCCCAAAACTTTTTTGTACTGAACTCCCAGGCGAACGCCCCCATTACGAACTGAAAAGCCCCCAAAAATGAAAACATTTAGGACCCCCGCGCCATGTGTTTAAAAAATATTTTTATCCTTCTTCATCACTCGGTTTGACAAAAACTTTCCCAAAAAACCTTTAAAACGTGATAACCCCTTGACTGATTTGTTATTTAACATGTTTTTTCGATTTCATGTAAAGTCTATTAATCCCCTGTAGTAATAAAGAAAAGGGAAATCCAGTCCCGTCTTTTTTCTTTTTCTGAGAGGGTGCGCGCCTACACGGAGTTCCGTTCCCCAACTACCACAATGCAAAAACACTTCTTCTTTGGGGGTTTTAGGGCAGACTATTTCCAAAAGTTGTATTGCCGCCACCAACTGACTTTTAAAACCACAAAATAAATTAAAAAAAAATAAATCCTACTTAATGTGATACAAATTTCTCCCCCCCAAATACAATATACATTCCCAAAAAAAAACAAAATCCCTTTTTTCCCTTTTTTTTTATTTCTCCAATCTCCTTCTCAGCTCTAGGACCGAGATGGGGGGAGGGTTTTTGAAAATTCCTTTAAAACTCTTTGCCAAAAATCTTTCAGCCCAGGAACCATTTCCCCGCAACCACAATTTTCATCTTCTAGATATTTTCTCCACCTTGGATGCCGTTAACCCCCACCCCCCCCAAAAAATAATATATAAAAACCCTTGAAAAGTGGTTATCCCGGGCAAAAAGGTAAGCCCTTTTTTAAGTCGCTCTGGATAAGAGGTCTGAAAATTTTAAAGTAAATGTAAATTCGATAAAGGGCCCACAAAGTCTTACAGACGCTAAAGGCGGGACGAGAGAATGAACCATTTCCCATCTCCAGGCCATAGACTTTTAACACCATCACTGATTTGTTCAGAAATATTGGTGATAGCAAATTGGTTGTACCAATGTGTAGAGGTGTCGTGACATTTTTGGTGGATAAAAAAATATATTTTTTGAATCCCCTAAATTAAAAAAAAGCTTATTTTTACTGTAAAGATAACCCCCAAAAACTAAAGATTCAGTAGATCAGTAATTTTCAGTACTCTAGCATGTCTCACAGCTGTTATGCTGAAAAAAGATTTTTTGGAATGGTCAGATTGGGCTTGTGATGCTCATTTAAACGTCCGCCCTGTTTTTCCCAGTTTCAAAACAACAGTAATATGCCCCCTTTTCCTCTGCACAGTTCCTCCCCTGAGAAACAATGGGATTAAAATAGAGTTGCTACGATTTTTGGGGAAATTAAGTGAGGGAAATGATTTTAATCTTAGTAGTCAGAGAACTGTGGGGATCTCCTTTTTTATGTTTTTTGGGTCTTTTTAAGGGCCTGTTGAGAAAAACTTTTTCCCACCGAAGAGAGAACAGTTTTTTTCTGTTTTTTTTATTTGTTTTTTTAGCTTGATAAATTGGGAAAATCTCCTCAAAATGTGGGGCCACGGGTGAACCTCTTAGCCTGTGATCTCCTGCTGTTGCTCTCGGATGTAGAGAATGCCCAAACATGGCTCCGTGAACAACACAAAAAAACCCATCGTTGGTGTGTTTACATCATCACATTGATTTTTTAAAGCCCTTTTTTCCATCAGCTTTTGTCACAGGTGTTTTCAGATCCCTAACCTAAGTATCGGCGTAAAAGAAACCCCTTTAAAACGAGGTCCACGAAACCAAAACTCCGGATTTCAGGCTTTGCCTCCTCTCTCCCTTTTTTCCCTGAAAAAAGGGAGCTTCCGGTGTTTGTTGCCCCGCTGGGGTCGGGTACCGAGACTACAACCCCCAAAGAGAAAGCAATGCAGAAGCCAGGGCTAGAAAACCCCAAAAGGAAGGAACCGGGAAGAAACCTAAGAGGAAAACCAGGCTCTGAGCAGGGGCCCAAAATCCCACGTGGGGAAAAAAAGTTTTTAGTCGCCACAATTGGCATTTCTCCTTTTAAAAAGATGAGAGGGGCTGTAATTTTCAATAGGTCAGTCGACAAAAATGAGAATTTTTTTTCCAGAAATCACCATTGTGGTTTTTTAAAATTTATTTGAAAAATTATTGTGGAAAATAAGTTTTTGGGGTAAATAAAAAAGTTCCAAATACTTTGTTATATACCCGTTTTTGGCAAAGACACGGGTAAAAACTTTTCTGAAAGTCTTCAAAATTTTTCACACCTGTTGTGTTTTTTCCCCATTTCATGAGTCTCCTTAACAGTGATTTTTGGGGCTGTCGGGGGGCAACACAGACTTTCAATCCCTAAAAGTTTTCTATGGGTTGAGATCTGGAGATGCTGGGCCCCCGGGACCTTGAATGCTTTTACAAACCACCCTTGTTCCCGGGGGTGTGTTTGGGTCATTGTCATGCTGAAGCCCCAGGTTTCTTTTCAATCCCCTGCTGATGGAAGGGGTTTTTCCACCAAAATCACCGATACAGGGCCCCATTCATTTTTTCCCTTTTACATGGTCACGCCTTTTCCCTTTGCAAAAAACCAGCCCAAAAAGCATATGTTTTCCACCCCCATGCTTCACATAGTAGGGGTGTTTTTTGGGATGCAACTCAGCATTTTTTTGTCCTCCAAACACGAGATTGAGTTTTTAAAAATTTATATTTTGTTTCATTGCCAATGACATTCTCCCAACCTCTCGGGACACCAAGCACTCTAGCAAACTTCAGAGATTTTGCGTGGAGCCCCCCTTTTGGGGGAAATCAGTTTCTTTATGTCTTCCTTTCCTAATAATGTTCCCCGGTTGATTTTTTAAAAACCAAGTGTTTCCCTATTGCGATTCAGCTTCCCAGCCTGGTCAGGTTACAATTTTGTTTTTTGGTGTCCCTTTGACAGCCTTGTCTTTACCCTGTGGAGTTTTGGAGTGTGACTGAGGTTGTGGGAAGGGTCTTTAAAAACTTAACAAAATTTAAAACAGGTCCATTTTAAAACAAAGGGACGAGTGGGGGACAGAGGGCCCTTAAGAAAAGTTAAGGGCTGTGGAGCCCGAAACTTTCTTTTTGGTTTTTTTTGAAACCAAATTTTATTTTTTTCCCCAAATTTGCAAATAAATTCCTTTAAAAATTAAATTGTGATTTCTGATTTTTTCTTTCCTAAGTCAAAATAAAATACTTTTTTTTTCCCCCCTGTATGCTGCCAACACAGGGAATAAAAATTTCTAATTTCGAGCCTTTATCCCCCACTCACTACACAAGGGTTTTGTACCTCAGGTTGGGGTCTTCCTATAATTCAATTTTAAATTTTATAATCACGAACTCTTATCCGAGTGACTTACAATAGTACATTCACCTTTTGATAACTAGGGAACAAACACGTCCAAACGTATCAATTTCTTTCTCTCAAAAAGTTTCTCAGCAAAGTCAGTGCTGGGGAAAAAAAAATTGGGGGGGGGGGGGGGATTTAAACTTTACAAAGAGTAGGGTTTTTAGCGTTTTAAAAAAGGGCAGGGGGCTCCGCTGTCCTGCTTTTGGGGAACTTGTTCCACCCTTGGGGGGGGCCCGGACAAGAGAGCGTTGACTGGGAGTGTGGGAGCTGCCCCCCCGAGGGGGGGAGGCCCAAAAGACAAGGTGGCAGACTGGGGCTTGCGATGGATGTAGGAAAGGTCTTACCAAGGGATTTGTAAGCATGAACCTACAGGAGCGGTCACTGCTTTTTGTTTGCGAGCACGACAGGGTGTCCGGGTCATGCCAAGTTCTTTCACTCTGGGAGGGGGACACCGGGAGTTTCAAACCCTGAGGAGAGGCCTTGGGCGGGGGAGGTCTTTCCCGGGGGAAAAATTGCTCCCTTTTTTTGAGGTTGACTTGATTGGTGGTCCGACACAAACTGAGATGTCAGCCAGGGCCGCAGAGATGGTGTTGCCACCTGGGGGGCAGAAGGGGGGGTTTGAAATTATTTAGTGGATCCACATAACAATGATAGGAAGACCTGTGGGAGAGGGCCCATCCAGGCTGTTAGCCGGCCCCAGGGGGACCCTTTTGGGCGGGCACAAATTTTCCAGGGTGGGGGGGAATGGGGGGGGGATGTAGCTCAGTGGTAGGCATGGGGTTTTCAAAGGCAGGGTTTGGGTCGATTCCCCGGGGGCCCGTATGAAAAAAATTAAAAATACAGTGGGGGGGAACAAATATTGATACACCCAATTTTTCAGGTTTTCCCACTTACAAAGCATGTAGAGGTCTGTAATTTTTATCATGGGTCACTTTAAATGTGAGAACGAATCTAAAAAAAAAATCCGAAAAAACACTTTTATGATTTTTTTAAATAATTAATTTTCATTTATTGCATGACATAAGTATTTTATACCCACCAAAACCCGTAAGAATTCCGGGTCTCACAGCCCTGTTTGTTTTTTTTTAAAAAAGCCCTCTTTCTCCACTCTTACTGTATTAATGCACCTTTTGAACTCTTTTCCCTTTTTAAAAAGGGCACCTTCCCAACCTCAATCAAACAGACTCAACCTCCCAAATGGCCCAAAACCAGAGAGCTGTTAAAGGCATCAGGGGTAAAATTTTAGCCTGCACAAGCTGGATGGGCTAAGGCAAAATTGGCAAGCATCTGGTGAGAAGGCACAACTGTTGGCGCAATATTAGAAAAAGAAGTTTAAGAGATGGTCAAACACCCTCGTCGGAGTCCAGCAAGATCCCCTCGTGGGGCAAATCAGATCATGAGGGAAGGGGAGGGATCAGCCAAACACACAGCAGGACCCGGTCAATGACCCGAAGAGAGCTGGGAATACAGTCTCAAGAAACCATTTGTAACACATACGTCATGGATTAAAAACCTGCAGGACCAAGGGCCCCCCCGCTCAAACCAGAATGTCCGGCCGTCTGAAGTTTGCCAAAGACCATTGGGTGATCAAAGGGGGAATGGGAAAGTATGTGGGCTAAATTTGACAAAAAAAGAGCTTTTTGGTTAAACTCCCTCGCCTGTTTGGAGGAAAAAAAGGAGATTTAAAACCCCCAAAACACCATCCCAACCCTGAAAACGGAGGTGGGAAAAATCTTTTTGGGATGCTTTTCTGCAAGGGGGGCAGGGCACTGCCGATTTGGGGGGAGGAAAGGGGCCCTGTATTGCAGATCTTGGCCAACAAAACCCCCTTCCCCCATCAAATTGAAGATGGGGGCGGGTGGGCCTTTTAGCATGCAAGACCCAAACACAAGCCCGGACAACTAAAAAGTGGCTCCCAAAGCATCTCAAGGGCCTGGAAAGGCCCAGCTAGTCTCCAGACTCCCAAAAAGAAAAACTTGGAGGGAGTGAAAACCCTATTTCCCCGCGCAGCCTCGAACTGAAGGTTCGGAGAAGGGCTGTAGGGGAGTGGGCCAAAATCCTGCTGCAGTGTGTGCAAACCTGGTCAAAACCCCAGGAAAAAATGATCCTGTAATTGCAAACAAAGGTTTCGTACCAAATATTAATTCGCTTTTTTGGGTTTTCAAATACTTAATGTCCTGCAATAAAAGCAAAATTTAATTTCTAAAAAAAAACAAGGATTTTCAGGTTTTTTTTTTGGATTTCCTCTCTCACAGTTGAAGTGTAATGAAAAAAAAAAAACGACGTTACATGCTTTTTAATAGGAAAAACCGCGAAACGCAGTGTATCAATACTTGTTCTCCCCACGTATATTTATAAAAAAACAAAAAATAATAATTTATGACTCACTAACTGTAAATCGCTTGGATAAAGGTCTGCTAATTTCTAAATGTAAAAATGTAAAATGACCCCGGGGGACACCATAGTGAGGGGCACGTGATGCGACAAGCCCCTTCTCCAAAACCCGGAGGGGACCTGCCGGGGAAATACAAACCGGGGAGTGCAGGCTGAGATACGAAAACCCCGAGAGGGGGGAATGGGGGTCATGGTTTTCCCGGGGTCGAAGGGATACATCTGGGGGATGGGAAAAGAGGGGGAAGCCTTTGGCAGGGGAGAGCCCTGTGACATGAGGAAGCCCAAACTCTGTCTGGTTTTTTTTACCGTTCAGGGCCAAAAGTTAAAGGGGCATCACCCCCTTTTGGGGGGAGTTGATAGAGACATGGGGTTCTGTTTTTTCCTGGTGAGATCACAGGTCAAAAGAACCTACGAAAAGAACTATCTGGTATGATTGTAGTCACTCAGCCAATGAGAACCAGTCATACTGTAAGGAATATAATATGGAAGAATGAATACAACCATAAGAAACCATCATACTGTCAGAACTACTAATATAGGAGAATCTGATTACAAAAGAGAAGGAAAGAGGTTGACAGTACAAATTAATAGCCACAACATTATTGTTCATTGGCAGATCAACGTGTTTTTTCAAAACATATTCATCATGTCTAGTTTTTTTTGTTAAGATTGTAACTTCAAACAATAATAGAATGAACAACATTCAACAATTTTACCTGGGGTACAGTTCATATAAGGAAATCAGTCAATTGAAATACATTATTAGGCCCTAATCTATGGATTTTCACATGAATGGGCAGGGCGAGCAGCCATGGGTGGGCCTGGGAAGGACAATCAGGTCCATTTGGGAGCCAGGCCCACCAATCAACCAATAAGAATGATTTCCCCCACTAAAGGGCTTTATTATCTACAGATAGAGAATACTCCTCAGATTCATCAGCTGTCCGAGTGACTGTGGCTGATCTCAGATGATCCTGCAGGTGATCTGTGGCTGTGAAGCCAGTTTGGACGTTCTGCCAAATCTCGGTAGAGAAATGTCCACATTCAATTATCTGGCCAAACAGCTCTGGTGAACATTCCTGCAGTCCAGCATGCCAATTGCGCACTCCCTCAAAATGTAGACATCTGTGGCCATTGTGTTGTGTGACACAAATGGCACATTTCCAGTGTGGCCTTGTATATTAGTACCCTATCACAAGGTGCACCTGTTGTAATGATCATGCTGTTTAATCAGCTTTCTTGATATGCACACCCTGTCGGTGGATAGATTATCTTGGCAAAGGAGAAATGCCTCACTAACAGAGATGTAAACACATTTGTGCACCACATTTGAGAGAATCAAGCTTTTAGTGCATTTGGAAAATTTTCTGGGATCTTTTATTTCAGCTCATGAAAACATGGGACCCAACACTTTACATGTCAAGTTGAGATATTTTTTCAGTATAGTTTTAGAAGGACAATTCACTCTAAACACGTAGTCATTTCATTTTAATTGTCACATTGGTGAACAGAGTATTTTTCCCCCTCCGGTTTTGCAGTGTGACTAACAGTGAAATGTGACCAACAATAGAGAAACACAATACAACAATTATAATAATAGAAAAAAGATTGTAGCACAAGGAATTAATACATGCGATGAGTAATGGTAACTTGGCTATATACATGGGGTGCCAAATACCTAGTCAATGGTAGCTTGGCTATATACTGGGGTGCCAATACCTAGTCAGATGTAGCTTGGCTATATACATCGGGAGTGCCAATACCTAGTCAATGGCTAGCTTGGCTATTAACATGGGGTGCCATATACCTAGTCAAATGATAGCTTGGCTATATACAGTGCAATCTGAAAGTATCAAGATCCCTTGACTTTTTCCACCTATTTTATTACGTTACAGCATATATTCTAAACATTGGTTAAATAGTTTTTTTCCCCTCAACAATCTTACACACAATACCCCATAATGTCAAAGCAAAGACAGGTTTTTTTAGATGTTTTTTCCTAATTTATTCATAAAAAACGGTGCAAATATCAAATTACATAAGTTATTCAGACCCTTTACTCGAGTACTTTCTTGAAGCACCTTTGCAAAGCGATTACAGCATCAAAGTCTTCTTGGGTATGACGCTACAAGCTTGGCACACCTGTATTTGGGGAGTTTCATCGCATTCTTCTCTGCAGATCCTCTCAAACTCAATCAGGTTGGATGGGGGAGCGTTTGCTGCACAGCTATTTTCTGGTCTCTCCAGAATGTATTCATCGGGTGTCAAGTATGCGGCTCTGGCTGGGCCAGGTGAACCTTTCGCCCCAGTCTGAAGTCCTGGTGCGCTCTGGAGCAGGTTTTCATCAAGGATCTCTCTGTACTTTGCTCCGTTCATTATTCCCTCGCATCCTGACTAGTCTCCCAGTCCCTGCCTCTGAAAAACATCTGCACAGCCATGATACTGCCACGACCATGACTTCACCGTAGGCATGGTGCCCAGGTTCCTCCAGAAGTGACGCTTGGCATTCAGGCCAAAGATTTCAATCTTGGTAAAACAACAGACTGAAGGGGGTGAATCTTGTTTCTCATGGTCAGAGTCCTTTAGGTGCCTCTTGCAAACTCCAAGCAGGGCTGAACTCTGGAGCTCTGTTCAAAGTGATCATCGGGTTATCTTGGTCACCTCCCCTGACCCAAGGACCCTTCTCCTCCCTATTGCGCAGTTGCTTTTTCGATACAGGCGCTTAAGCGTGGGGACAGCTCTAGGAAGAATCTTGGCGATTCCAAACTTCTTCCATTTTAGAATGGAGGAGCGGCACGGTGTTCTGGGGACCTTCAATGCTGCATGAAATGTTTTGGTACCCTTCCCCAGATTGTGCGTGCCGTCGACACAATCCTGTCTCGGAGCTCTACGGACAATTCCTCGACCTCATGGCTTGGTTTTTGCTCTGACATGCATATGTCAACTGTGGGATGTTATATAGAACAGTGGTGTCGCTTATTCAAACCATGTCCAATCAATTGAAAATTTAACTCAGAGTGGACTCCAATCACAGTTGTGAAACCCCACATCTCAAGGAAGCAATCAATGCCGCTTAACAGGATGCACCTGAGCCAAAGATTTGAGATTCATAGCAAAGGGCTACTGGGCAATACACTCACTTAGGTAAATAAGGTATCTGTTTTTTATTTCTAATACATTTGCAAAAATGTCTAAACCTGTTTCCGCTTTATCATTATGGGGTATTGTTGTGTAGATTGATGAGCGGATTTTTTGTTGTTGTTGTTTGTAAAAAAAAAAAAAAACATTTTTACAATACAGACGTGCTGTAAAAATGATATGCACTGTATAGACTAACTATTTCACTTTAAACACTTTGTTATAATTGCACAAGAGAAGAAAGAGGATTGAGCCAGCACAAATGTATGTACAAACATGATACAGGTTTTTTATTACATTTATTGTAATTTAGCAGATGCTCTTATCCAGAGCGTACTTAAAGGACAACTATTGAGGTTGTAAGTGCCTTGCTCAAGGCCAGAATGACAGATTTTTGACCTAGTTGCGCGTCGGGATTCAAACCAGACGACTCTTTCAGTTACTGCGCAACAATCTTAACCGCTAGGCCTACCTGTTAAATACATAACACAGTACGTGACATAAGTAGAATACAGAACATTTGAAACATTACAGGACATGTTCATGATGGGAAGTGGAAATATTAAAATGTGATTTAAAAAAAGCAGTAGGGGTAGAGTGGCGTTTCGCAGGCTGTTTGTACGGGCCATGTTAGGACAGGACAGTTTGTGGCTGTTCTCAGCAGAGCCTGAGTGGCTGCAGGTTACCTCTTCTTGGGGGAAGGCAGGTCATCTCTTCCATACATGTTTGCCTGGTCAATGAGTGTGCATGTCCTTCATACAGGTGGCACTGCAGCAGCCTGTTCTCGCCCTGCTCTGCAGTGACGGGAGCATGTGGTTGGACTGCTCCACCTCTGGAGATGATCCTCAAGGCCCTCCTCTGCACCCTGTCTAGTTGGGCCTGCTGCTTTTTTACTGCATCAAACTAACAGCACTCCACCGTATTCCAGACAAGGCCTGGCCAGTATAGTATAGACTGTGACCAGATCTTCAGTAGCGACATTCGGACATGGCAAGAAGACAGTCAAAAAGGCGTATCGAGGCCAATTCTCACTGCTGCTTCTCCAGGTGTCACCACTGAGGTTAGCGTCTAGATTGAAAACACCCAGATGTATACTTGGTTGTTGTTACCACACTAGGTAATTCCTTGTCCCCTAGGATTAGTGGTGGCAGTTTGTGGATGGAGTCTCTGCACCAAGGGCTAAATGTACCAGTTGCTCATCACCTCCTAAGCCCTAATTCCCTGGTAACGCGTGGTGTATAGCTGTGGAGCCACTGGCTAAAGCTAACCTACACTTCTGGACACCGTTCAAATGTCCTCACACAGATGATTGCAGGCAAACTTGCGTAGAATTACTCTATCAAAGGCTTTGGACACAATCAGCAAGTAACACCCTCACCATTGTTGGGTTTATGCGAGTCTGTAGCTGTCAGCCAGGAGTATGTGGCTTTTTCACAAGGGCGGTAGTAGTGCTGGACATGGGAAGTAGTCATACTCGAATCGTGCACTCAGAATAACACCTCCTACACTGGCAGGGGACAGCGTCTTTAACATATGTGTTTGATGACAGGGGGCTAGGATCTTCTGCATGTCTTTAGTAGCCAGGCTGAATGCCATCAAGGCCCATCAATTGCTTACGTGCCTCTGAGTCTGTTCATGAGGCTTGCCTGAATACCTGGCCAATGCTGCACAGCTCAACCTGCCTGTAGACTTATGGGCAGGGGAAGATGGCAAGAGGTTGTGGTGGCTTGTCCATGCCTCAACAAGAAGCCATTCAAAACATCAGCCACGATCGTCTCTTCAATTCCGCTTGACCTGTATTCTCCCTCCTGATGTTTTGTTTGTCCACGTCCTTTGTTTGACCCAAGTCCAAATTGTTAATGCAAAGTCCCACCATTCCTTAGGGGTTTCTTCTTCTTTAGTCCTGGATTTCAGTTTTGTAGAAGATTGTCTTTGCTTCCTTGATAAGCATTTTGCACTGTGTTTCTGTATATTTTCTCCATGTCATTTGTTTCTCCCCATCTTGTTGAAAATATTCTGTATTTTCCTGATGCAGCCTCTTATTCTTTCAGTCATCCAGGGCTGGTCAGTGTTGTTTTCTTATTTCTTATTGACATGCATACATCAAGTGCAGTTTATGACATCGCATGGAGTTGAAAATGTCTCCACTGAGATGCTGGCCTATCGTTCTACTGCCAATGCTTCCCACAGTTGCCTCGATCAAGTGACTTGGCAGTGGCGTTCTACTCCGAATAGCTTGTTCCATCTCCTACAACAGATTGTACAATTGGATTAGAATCTGGTGACTCGGAAGGCCACTGCAGTAACCTGAATTCAACTGTCATGTTCGTGGGAACCATCCTGGACAAGGCTTGTTGCATGCGGGCATAATCCTGCTGAAAAAAATATGTTTACAGATGGATACACTGCTGCCATGTAAGGGATGCACCTGATTGGCCAATGATGTTTAGATATCCTGTGGCATTCAAACGTTGCCTCCACTTTATCAAGGGCCCAATGTGTGCCATGAAAAACACACCCCACACCATCACCACAGCCATGCAATGCTGCATATATGGCATGGATGCATGTACTTGGGTTTCCTCAATATACCTAAGCAACGCAGCAAAACTAGACAAGGTGCCACACTGATCATTAAAGTGATGCTAACATTCTACAACGTTCCCTTTCCTCTGCACAGTTCTCACTCACAGTGGGAGAACACAATAGGATTACATAGTGTCTACTACGCTTTACTTCATTATGATCCAATCCACTACCACTTCTTATGTATACGTTGGTGTCCTTTTTAATGTGCATCAATTATGTAGAATCATCATCATCTCACAGTCAGAGCAGGAGTAAGGCTTCACTCCTTTCCGCTGTATAACGTTCATGTATTTTTAAGTGCCCCAGTTGATGAGAAACTTTGCCCCACAGTCAGAGCAGGAGTAGGCTTCTATTCTGTTGTTGGTATACGTTCATGTTGTTTTAAGGTGCCCAGTTGAGAGAACTCTTCCCACAAACAGAGCAGAAGTAAGGCTTCCTCTCCTGTATGTATACGTTCAGTATTTAAAGAGGTCCATTCGAGAGAAACTCTTCCCACAGTCAAAGCAGGAGTAAGGCTTCTCTTTACTGGTGGTGTTCTCTGATGAAGTTTTAGCTCATTTGATGTCGTGAAGCTTTCTACACATTCAGAGCAGGAGTAAGGCTTCTCTCCTGTGTGCATACGTTCATGGATTTTTAAGTTGCCAGTTGAGAGAAACTGGCCCCCACAGTCAGAGCAGGAGCTAAGGCTTCCTCTACCTGTGGTGTATACGTATCATGTTGTGTAAGGTAGCCCAGTGCTCTTTGACTTCTCAGAAACTATTCCCACAATCAGAGCAGAAGTAAGGCTTCGCTCCGTGTATGTATACGTTCATGTATTTTTAACGAGGCCCATTTGAGAGAAACTCTTCCCACAGTCAGAGCAGGAGTAAGGCTTCTCTCCTGTGTGTGTTTTCTCTGATGACGTTTTAGCTTATCTGATGTTGTGAAGCATTACACAGTCAGAGCAGGAGTAAGTCTTCTCTCCATGTGTGTATACGTTCATGTATTATAAAAATTTTTTAAGTTGCCCAGTGAGAGAAAACTCTTCCCACAATCAGAAGCAGGAGTAAGCTTCTCCTCCCTGTGTGTGTATACGTTCATGTGAGTTTTTAAGTGGCCCAGTTGAGAGAAACTCTTTCCACAGTCAGTACAGGAATACAGATTCTCTTCCTGTGTGTTTTTTGTAGGTGATTTTTAACTTTTGATAGAACTGAGAAACTCTCCTCACAATGTGGGCAGTGGTGTGAGACCTCTTAGCTCTCTGTGATAACTTCTGCTGTTGCTCTCTGGATGTAGAGAAATGTCGCAACTGTCACCTGTGAGAAACAACATCAGAAGAATAAGGACAGTTGGTGTGAATCAATGTACATTGTCAATCAAATGTTCTACAGTGGGGAAAAAAAGTATTAGTCAGCCCACCAATTGTGCATGTCTCCCACTTAAAAAAGAGAGAGGGCCTGTAATTTTTCATCATAGGTACAACGTCAACTATGACAGACAAAATGAGATTTTTTTTTTCTCTCGCAGAAAGTCACATTGTAGGATTTTTATGAGTTTATTTGCAAATTATGAGTGGCGAAAGAGTAGAAGAAACGAGTAGAAAGAACTTTACAGCATTTCCATTATGGATTTACATCTATGTGAAGAACGTGGTAGTACATCAGAAACTCGAGTAACAGGCGTTAGTATTTCTTGTTTACTACGTGCAAACATTAAAATCATATGCCATGTAGACTACTTTTTATGTTTTCCTCCTCATTGCTTTCCCAGTGTAGCAGAACGTGGATATAATGATGTAAATTGTTCTGAGTGGGACCCTTCCCTGGGGGGTGTCATTCTTCTATAGAGATACAAAACTAGTAAAAGGATCCTACTATATGGCGTTTGAATCCCAGATTGGTTACAGGGACCAGAATTCTTACATTATGGGTTGTGAGTGCATATATATATTTATTGACAATTGAACACTGACCAATACATCAGCAGAAGTACCAGATGCGGAAGGCTTTCAAAGCCATAATTTGGGGTCAAATTATATGTTTTTACCAGTTTTCAAATCAAATAAAATCAGACAAATGAGAGCGATTAGGCCAGCAAAATCAGAGAATTGGAGCAGGAAGCTTGTTGATGGATAACTCAGTAACAAAGGAATGATTTTGGTCTTAAAGCTCAGTATAATGAACATAACCACCTAAAAGCTGGCAAACAGCTTAACTATGCTAAACAGTCCTTCTATGATCAAGGTGAAAAAACCCCCTCTGTAAATTTGCTGGCCTGGGCACACTAAAGAAGTAACCTTCAGCAGCTTTTAATTGCAATTCCATATTATAAAAGGACAATTAATCAAATGGATCCCTGTAGCGAAATAAACCGAACATTTGCTCCTTACTACAACACACTTTACAACTCGAATCTCCTGCATGGAACGAAAAACTAGTCAGAGTCTTGATTTTCCCTCTACTTCAGAAGACACTCAAATTGGATCTGGACCCTGAATTGGATGGTGTTGAAATTATCTGAGCGGATATTTTCGATAATGAAGTAGAGTTAAGCGGAAGGTCCAGATGGGGTCTCCCTAATAGATATGTAAGGGGAGCAACTTTCTAGGTCCACTTTTGGATATGTAAACAGTGCATTAGCTGTAGATAGTACTCAGACCCATTGCTTTTTTCCACAATTTGTTTACGCACGTTTACAGCCTTCTTCCTTAATGAATAAATAAAACAATTCCTAATCTAACACACAGTCCCCATAAAAAAAAGTTTTTAAAACAAGTTCTTAATGAAATTTTTGCAAATGTCTATTAAAAAATAAAACAGAAATATCGTTTTACCTAAGTATTCCATCACCCTTTTCTAATGAGACTCGAAATTGAGCTCAGGTGTATACTGTTTCCATTGATTATCCTTGAGATGTTCTCAAAACGTAATATGGTGTCAAACTGTGGTAAATTCAATGATTGGAGAGTTTTTGTTTTTAATTGGAAAGTCACACAACTGTCTATATAGTGACGACCAGAACATGATGGTCCACTCCTACAGAGCTCCATAGTTTTCCTCTGAGTGTGAAAATGTGAGAACCTTCCAGGGAAGAACACCTATCTCTTACAGCACTCAACCAATCAGGCCATTTATGGTAGAGTGGCCCAGACAGAAGCCACTCCTCAGTAGAAAGGCACATGACAGCACACTTGAGTTTGCCAAAAGCACCTAATGGCTCGGACCTGAAGCAAACAAGTTTCCGGGTTGAGAAGCCGAGATGAACTCTTTGGCTGAATGCCAAGCGTCAGTCTGGATGAATCCTCCACCATCCCAACGGGGGAAGCATGGGGTGGGGAAGGACATGTGCGGGGATTTTGTTCAGCGGGCAGGGCGGGGAGCCCTGCAGGAGAGGGAAAAGATGTTTGGACAAAGTAAGAGGCCCTTGATGAAAATTGCTCCAGTGCGCTCAGGACCTAAGCCCCGGGCGAAAGTTCACTTCCAAAAAAACAGGAGGGGCTTTGGGAAAGTTCTAAAGGTCCTTGAGGGCCACCAGACCCGGGGATTTAAACCCAACGAACATCTTGGAGACCTGAAAATAGCTGTGCAGCAACGCGCCCCCATCAACCGAAAAAGCTTGAGTGGGATTCAAGAAGAATGGGAAAAAAACTCACCAAATCCCGGGGGCCCAAAAGCTTGTGGGTATACACTTTAAGACTTTGCCTGTAATCATGCAAGGTAATTAAAAAGTATGATAAAGGGTCTGAATATTAGAAAGTGGGAGTTGTTTTTTTTGCAAAAATTGAAAAAAACCTTTTTTTGCTTTGTCATTATGGGGTATTGTTTGTAGGTTGATGGGGAAAAAAAAACAATTCTCCATTTTAAAAAAAGGCTGTAAGAACAAAAGTCGAAAAAGTCAAGGGGTCTAATATTTTCCGAAGCACTGATATAAAAGGTTTGTCCCTTTTCCAAATCTTTCCCAAAACAAATGCTTGTAAAACCTTCTTTTTCCATGAAAACGATTTCCCAATTTCTTTTCCTTCTTTATTTTAATGTTGACATTCAGTCCGTGTTTGACGGAGTCTTCCGCTTTATATGCCCTTCTGGATCCTGTCAAACTGGGCCCCACGTCCCCAAACAGGACCCAGTGACTGTAGGGGATCAGTTTTGGGAAAGGGGAGAGGCACTGGGTTTTTCCTCACTGTTTTTGTTACGCCTCAGACTTTTCTGAATCGGGCCAGTAGTAAAAAGAGAAAAAGAACAAAAAATTTGTCTTGAATGTTTGGATTTCTTTATTTTCCCACAATATTTGCACTTTTTTTTGCAATTATCAATTTAGTGCTTGACTTGGACTGAAAAGGTGCAATACTCATTTGGGGGGTTTTAATTTTAAATAAGTGTTAATTTCCTTTAAAAACTTGTTTTTCCTGTATTACTTTTAATCAAAAAACCCAAATTTTATTTCCCGCCACACCTAGCAAATTTATTGTAAAGACAGAAAAAACAAAGTGTCTGAAATTTGTACACATGTAGAAAACTGTAACATTACTTCGCTTTAAAACAGTAGTCGACGGAAATTTCCTGATGACCCCAAAATGTCCTCACTGAAGCGTTGACGCGACCCCAGAGTAGCCCCCATTTTACCAGCTTGGAATTTTACACAAAAGCAATAATATGCAAACGAACTCAGAAACTCAAATAAATTCATTTTTTTTTAAAATAACATAGAAAATTATGAAAACCACTCGGGGCAAACCCCAAAATCTGCTATGGACTTGTAAAAAAGTTTCTACCCCCGTTTTTTCACCCAAACGGTTTTTACACAAAAAAAAAACAATCAAACCCTTTTCCAAAAGTGAATCCTTTAAAGGGTTGTTCCTAAATGGTAGACATGTTTTTCGACATTAAAAAGTTTAAAAGGCTATTACATACCTGTATAATAAATAGAAACGGCACAAAGGGGTTTTCTTCTTGACTGCACATTTCGGCGTTTTTTTTCTGAAAAATGGGAAAGGGCGCGCCTGCCGGGAAATTCCTATTTCCTCCCACCCCAGGCAACGGTCGGTTTTCCGGGGGTCCCTTTGGGACGGGCCCCTACTCTCCGCGACAAATAGATTTTTACATTTGTTTGTTTTGATTTGTTTTTTTATTATCACATATTTTTATTTTTAAAAAAATATAAACACATAAAATTTTAAAGATAGAATTTTTTTTTACACATTGAATTATTGAACAATTAACTTTTTGAACAATTACATTTTATTTATTCTTATTTAATAGTAGTGTATTGGAGTTGTAAACATGCTACCTAATGTCAACAATTTTAGGGAAAGCTAATAAAAGGTTATATGTATCATTTAAAACAACTAACTCAAAAAGATGTGTGCGCTAGGCATTTTCTCCAGCTCTCTCCTTTTTGGTGCTTTGGGTTGGCCTGCTCGCCGTGCCCGACTGAGGCCTGCTGTGACGTCCACAAGCACTTTTGCGCCACCCCGTGGGTTTTGATGAGTGGTGACAGAGAAATCGTTTTAGGTTTTTTTTTGAGGGAAAATGGTACTTTGAGTGTTTGATCAAATTTTTAAAAGTTGCTAAAATTCCCAAAAAAGTTTTTTTTAAAAGCTAAAAAAGTTTCTAGGGGCTGTTTGAAAAAAAAATTTCCAGGGTGCTAAAAGTTTCTAAACTAGCAACAAAATAGTAAGTTTGGCATCACTGGGCCCTACCCATTTCATGAAAAGGGATCGCCCTGCCTCCTCCTCCTCCAGGACATTCTACTTTTGCTGATTTTATCAATCTTAGATTTTGGCCTGTGGAATGTTTCCCCTTCCTCTTCAGTAGTTGTGCGAAGTTTCTGTATATTGTGGGAACTGGAAAAGCTGTGGTACACTGATCCCCCTCCCAAAAATGCTCAAAGGGGGACATTTTTATGCACCATGTGTATGCAAAAATGTTTTATTGCAGCATGACTGTAAGCGCTTTGGTAAAAGCTTTGCTAAATGGCAATTTTTTATATTTTATTTAGTAGCAGGCGGAAGAAGGGACTTTTTAGTTCGGAATTGTGTACAGACCTTGCGACATTGGGCCAGCATTATCATGCTGAAAAAGCGTGATGTCGGCGGCAATGGGCCCCGATCTTTCAGTATCTTGTCTTAAATTTGCCCTTAAAAAAAGCAATTTTTTCCCCTTTTCTGTAGCTTTTGCCCGCCCATACCATCCCTGACAGAACACGGGGTACTTGTTCACCTTGACATAGCAAACCG
>JAGTTL010001066.1:9049-19049 GCA_036851935.1 Coregonus suidteri
TGTACCTCATTCTACCATATAATACAATGTACCTCATTCTACCATATAATACAATGTACCTCATTCTACCATACAATACAATGTACCTCATTCTACTATATAATACAATATACCATATAATACAATATACCTCATTCTACCATATAATACAATGTACCTCATTCTACCATATAATACAATGTACCTCATTCTACTATATAATACAATGTACCTCATTCTACCATACAATACAATGTACCTCATTCTACCATATAATACAATATACCTCATTCTACCATATAATACAATATACCTCATTCTACCATATAATACAATGTACCTCATTCTACCATATAATACAATATACCTCATTCTACTATATAATACAATGTACCTCATTCTACCATATAATACAATATACCTCATTCTACCATATAATACAATGTACCTCATTCTACCATACAATACAATGTACCTCATTCTACCATATAATACAATGTACCTCATTCTACCATATAATACAATGTACCTCATTCTACCATATAATACAATATACCTCATTCTACCATATAATACAATGTACCTCATTCTACCATATAATACAATGTACCTCATTCTACCATATAATACAATGTACCTCATTCTACCATATAATACAATATACCTCATTCTACCATATAATACAATGTACCTCATTCTACCATATAATACAATGTACCTCATTCTACCATATAATACAATGTACCTCATTCTACCATATAATACAATGTACCTCATTCTACCATATAATACAATGTACCTCATTCTACCATATAATACAATGTACCTCATTCTACCATATAATACAATGTACCTCATTCTACCATATAATACAATGTACCTCATTCTACCATATAATACAATATACCATATAATAAAATATACCTCATTTTACATATAATACAATATACCTAATTCTACAATATAATACAATGTACCTCATTCTACCATATAATACAATGTACCTCATTCTACCATATAATACAATGTACCTCATTCTACCATATAATACAATGTACCTCATTCTACCATATAATACAATATACCTCATTCTACCATATAATACAATGTACCATATAATACAATATACCTCATTCTACCATATAATACAATGTACCTCATTCCACCATATAATACAATATACCTCATTCTACCATATAATACAATGTACCTCATTCTACCATATAATACAATGTACCTCATTCTACCATATAATACAATGTACCTCATTCTACCATATAATACAATGTACCTCATTCCACCACTGAAAATGCATAGAAAAAGGGAGAGAGAGAGAGAGAGAGAGAGAGAGAGAGAGAGAGAGAGAGAGAGACAGAGAGTGAGAGAGAGTGAGAGAGAGAGAGAGAGAGAGAGAGAGAGAGAGAGAGAGAGAGAGAGAGAGAGAGAGAGAGAGAGAGAGAGAGAGAGAGAGAGAGAGAGAGAGAGAGAGAGAGAGAGAGAGAGAGAGAGAGAGAGAGAGAGAGAGAGAGAGAGAGAGAGAGAGAGAGAGAGACTACATTGCTACATTGCTACTGCCATAAGATGAGGGACAGTGTCTGACAGACCAACCAACCTGCACATGTCCTCTATATTATTGTTCAATGGTTATTTTGACCCTTGGTTGTTGCTGTTGTCCTGTTGACAATATTTATTATTATTATTTTAATTGTGTTTATATTGTAAATATCCAAAGTCAGCTTTGGCAATATGTACATTGTTACGTCATGCAAATAAAGGAAATTGAATTGAATTGAGAGAGAGAGAGAGAGAGAGAGAGAGAGAGAGAGAGAGAGAGAGAGAGAGAGAGAGAGAGAGAGAGAGAGAGAGAGAGAGAGAGAGAGAGAGAGAGAGAGAGAGAGAGAGAGAGAGAGAGAGAGATGGATATAGTTTAACCTAAGTCACTCACTGTGTGTGTGTGTGTGTGTGTGTGTGTGTGTGTGTGTGTGTGTGTGTGTGTGTGTGTGTGTGTAGTGATGGAGAATGGAGGTGAGGACACGGAGTCCCTGTGGGAGTCAGTGGAGAGTAACCGCTACATCTTAAGTCGCTACATCTCGCCCGGTAAACTGACCCCCTACCTGCGCCAATGTAAGGTTCTAGACGAACAGGACGAAGATGAGGTCTTGAACTCTCTACTGCTGGTCTCTAAGGTCAACCGCACAGGTAGGCATTAACTCTCTATGTCTCTAAGGTCAACCGCACAGGTAGGCATTAACTCTCTATGTCTCTAAGGTCAACCGCACAGGTAGGCATTAACTCTCTATGTCTCTAAGGTCAACCGCACAGGTAGGCATTAACTCTCTATGTCTCTAAGGTCAACCGCACAGGTAGGCATTAACTCTCTATGTCTCTAAGGTCAACCGCACAGGTAGGCATTAACTCTCTATGTCTCTAAGGTCAACCGCACAGGTAGGCATTAACTCTCTATGTCTCTAAGGTCAACCGCACAGGTAGGCATTAACTCTCTATGTCTCTAAGGTCAACCGCACAGGTAGGCATTAACTCTCTATGTCTCTAAGGTCAACCGCACAGGTAGGCATTAACTCTCTATGTCTCTAAGGTCAACCGCACAGGTAGGCATTAACTCTCTATGTCTCTAAGGTCAACCGCACAGGTAGGCATTAACTCTCTATGTCTCTAAGGTCAACCGCACAGGTAGGCATTAACTCTCTATGTCTCTAAGGTCAACCGCACAGGTAGGCATTAACTCTCTATGTCTCTAAGGTCAACCGCACAGGTAGGCATTAACTCTCTATGTCTCTAAGGTCAACCGCACAGGTAGGCATTAACTCTCTATGTCTCTAAGGTCAACCGCACAGGTAGGCATTAACTCTCTATGTCTCTAAGGTCAACCGCACAGGTAGGCATTAACTCTCTATGTCTCTAAGGTCAACCGCACAGGTAGGCATTAACTCTCTATGTCTCTAAGGTCAACCGCACAGGTAGGCATTAACTCTCTATGTCTCTAAGGTCAACCGCACAGGTAGGCATTAACTCTCTATGTCTCTAAGGTCAACCGCACAGGTAGGCATTAACTCTCTATGTCTCTAAGGTCAACCGCACAGGTAGGCATTAACTCTCTATGTCTCTAAGGTCAACCGCACAGGTAGGCATTAACTCTCTATGTCTCTAAGGTCAACCGCACAGGTAGGCATTAACTCTCTATGTCTCTAAGGTCAACCGCACAGGTAGGCATTAACTCTCTATGTCTCTAAGGTCAACCGCACAGGTAGGCATTAACTCTCTATGTCTCTAAGGTCAACCGCACAGGTAGGCATTAACTCTCTATGTCTCTAAGGTCAACCGCACAGGTAGGCATTAACTCTCTATGTCTCTAAGGTCAACCGCACAGGTAGGCATTAACTCTCTATGTCTCTAAGGTCAACCGCACAGGTAGGCATTAACTCTCTATGTCTCTAAGGTCAACCGCACAGGTAGGCATTAACTCTCTATGTCTCTAAGGTCAACCGCACAGGTAGGCATTAACTCTCTATGTCTCTAAGGTCAACCGCACAGGTAGGCATTAACTCTCTATGTCTCTAAGGTCAACCGCACAGGTAGGCATTAACTCTCTATGTCTCTAAGGTCAACCGCACAGGTAGGCATTAACTCTCTATGTCTCTAAGGTCAACCGCACAGGTAGGCATTAACTCTCTATGTCTCTAAGGTCAACCGCACAGGTAGGCATTAACTCTCTATGTCTCTAAGGTCAACCGCACAGGTAGGCATTAACTCTCTATGTCTCTAAGGTCAACCGTAGGCATTAACATGTAAGGTCAACCGCACAGGTAGGCATTAACTCTCTATGTCTCTAAGGTCAACCGCACAGGTAGGCATTAACTCTCTATGTCTCTAAGGTCAACCGCACAGGTAGGCATTAACTCTCTATGTCTCTAAGGTCAACCGCACAGGTAGGCATTAACTCTCTATGTCTCTAAGGTCAACCGCACAGGTAGGCATTAACTCTCTATGTCTCTAAGGTCAACCGCACAGGTAGGCATTAACTCTCTATGTCTCTAAGGTCAACCGCACAGGTAGGCATTAACTCTCTATGTCTCTAAGGTCAACCGCACAGGTAGGCATTAACTCTCTATGTCTCTAAGGTCAACCGCACAGGTAGGCATTAACTCTCTATGTCTCTAAGGTCAACCGCACAGGTAGGCATTAACTCTCTATGTCTCTAAGGTCAACCGCACAGGTAGGCATTAACTCTCTATGTCTCTAAGGTCAACCGCACAGGTAGGCATTAACTCTCTATGTCTCTAAGGTCAACCGCACAGGTAGGCATTAACTCTCTATGTCTCTAAGGTCAACCGCACAGGTAGGCATTAACTCTCTATGTCTCTAAGGTCAACCGCACAGGTAGGCATTAACTCTCTATGTCTCTAAGGTCAAACCGCACAGGTAGGCATTAACTCTCTATGTCTCTAAGGTCAACCGCACAGGTAGGCATTAACTCTCTATGTCTCTAAGGTCAACCGCACAGGTAGGCATTAACTCTCTATGTCTCTAAGGTCAACCGCACAGGTAGGCATTAACTCTCTATGTCTCTAAGGTCAACCGCACAGGTAGGCATTAACTCTCTATGTCTCTAAGGTCAACCGCACAGGTAGGCATTAACTCTCTATGTCTCTAAGGTCAACCGCACAGGTAGGCATTAACTCTCTATGTCTCTAAGGTCAACCGCACAGGTAGGCATTAACTCTCTATGTCTCTAAGGTCAACCGCACAGGTAGGCATTAACTCTCTATGTCTCTAAGGTCAACCGCACAGGTAGGCATTAACTCTCTATGTCTCTAAGGTCAACCGCACAGGTAGGCATTAACTCTCTATGTCTCTAAGGTCAAACCGCACAGGTAGGCATTAACTCTCTATGTCTCTAAGGTCAACCGCACAGGTAGGCATTAACTCTCTATGTCTCTAAGGTCAACCGCACAGGTAGGCATTAACTCTCTATGTCTCTAAGGTCAACCGCACAGGGTAGGCATTAACTCTCTATGTCTCTAAGGTCAACCGCACGGGTAGGCATTAACTCTCTATGTCTCTAAGGTCAACCGCACGGGTAGGCATTAAACTCTCTATGTCTCTAAGGTCAACCGCACGGGTAGGCATTAACTCTCTATGTCTCTAAGGTCAACCGCACGGGTAGGCATTAACTCTCTATGTCTCTAAGGTCAACCGCACAGGTAGGCATTAACTCTCTATGTCTCTAAGGTCAACCGCACGGGTAGGCATTAACTCTCTATGTCTCTAAGGTCAACCGCACGGGTAGGCATTAACTCTCTATGTCTCTAAGGTCAACCGCACGGGTAGGCTCTAAGGTCAACCGCACAGGTAGGCATTAACTCTCTATGTCTCTAAGGTCAACCGCACGGGTAGTAGCATTAACTCTCTATGTCTCTAAGGTCAACCGCACAGGTAGGCATTAACTCTCTATGTCTCTAAGGTCAACCGCACAGGTAGGCATTAACTCTCTATGTCTCTAAGGTCAACCGCACAGGTAGGCATTAACTCTCTATGTCTCTAAGGTCAACCGCACAGGTAGGCATTAACTCTCTATGTCTCTAAGGTCAACCGCACAGGTAGGCATTAACTCTCTATGTCTCTAAGGTCAACCGCACAGGTAGGCATTAACTCTCTATGTCTCTAAGGTCAACCGCACAGGTAGGCATTAACTCTCTATGTCTCTAAGGTCAACCGCACAGGTAGGCATTAACTCTCTATGTCTCTAAGGTCAACCGCACAGGTAGGCATTAACTCTCTATGTCTCTAAGGTCAACCGCACAGGTAGGCATTAACTCTCTATGTCTCTAAGGTCAACCGCACAGGTAGGCATTAACTCTCTATGTCTCTAAGGTCAACCGCACAGGTAGGCATTAACTCTCTATGTCTCTAAGGTCAACCGCACAGGTAGGCATTAACTCTCTATGTCTCTAAGGTCAACCGCACAGGTAGTAGGCATTAACTCTCTATGTCTCTAAGGTCAACCGCACAGGTAGGCATTAACTCTCTATGTCTCTAAGGTCAACCGCACAGGTAGGCATTAACTCTCTATGTCTCTAAGGTCAACCGCACAGGTAGGCATTAACTCTCTATGTCTCTAAGGTCAACCGCACAGGTAGGCATTAACTCTCTATGTCTCTAAGGTCAACCGCACAGGTAGGCATTAACTCTCTATGTCTCTAAGGTCAACCGCACAGGTAGGCATTAACTCTCTATGTCTCTAAGGTCAACCACACAGGTTTTTTATTTTTTTATTTAATTTCACCTTTATTTAACCAGGTAAGAAGCCAGTTGAGAACAAGTTCTCATTTACAACTGCGACCTGGCCAAGATAAAAGCAAAGCAGTGCGATAAAAACAACAACAGAGAGTTACATATGGGGTAAAACAAAATAAAGTCACTGTGATACTGTGATACTGGCTCTGTGATAGACTACATTCAATTTGCTGAGTAGAGTGTTGGAGGCTATTTTGTAAATGACATCGCCGAAGTCAAGGATCGGTAGGATAGTCAGTTTTACGAGGGCATGTTTGGCAGCATGAGTGAAGGAGGCTTTGTTGCGAAATAGGAAGCCGATTCTAGATTTAACTTTGGATTGGAGATGCTTAATGTGAGTCTGGAAGGAGAGTTTACAGTCTAACCAGACACCTAGGTATTTGTAGTTGTCCACATACTCTAGGTCAGACCCGCCGAGAGAAGTGATTCTAGTCGGGTGGGCGGGTGCAAGCAGCATTCAGTTGAAGAGCATGCATTTAGTTTTACTAGCGTTAAAGAGCAGTTGGAGGCTACTGAAGGAGTGTTGTATGGCATTGAAGCTCGTTTGGAGGTTTGTTAACACAGTGTCCAATGAAGGGCCAGATGTATACAAAATGGTGTCGTCTGCGTAGAGGTGGATCTGAGAGTCACCAGCAGCAAGAGCGACATCATTGATATACACAGAGAATAGAGTCGGCCCGAGAATTGAACCCTGTGGCACCCCCATAGAGACTGCCATAGGTCCAGACAACAGGCCCTCCGATTTGACACATTGAACTCTATCTGAGAAGTAGTTGGTGAACCAGGCGAGGCAGTCATTAGAGAAACCAAGGCTATTTAGTCTGCCAATAAGAATGCAGTGGTTGACAGAGTCGAAAGCCTTGGCCAGGTCGATGAAGACGGCTGCGCAGTACTGTCTATTATCGATCGCGTTTATAATATCGTTTAGGACCTTGAGCGTGGCTGAGGTGCACCCATGACCAGCTCGGAAACCGGATTGCATAGCGGAGAAGGTACGGTGGGATTCGAAATGGTCTGTTTGTTAACTTGGCTGGATGGATATAGGTCTGTAACAGTTTGGATCTAGAGTGTCACCCCCTTTGAAGAGGGGGATGACCGCGGCAGCTTTCCAATCTCTGGGGATCTCAGACGTTATAAAAGAGAGGTTGAATAGGCTAGTAATAGGGGTTGCGACAATTTCGGCGGCTAATTTTAGAAAGAAAGGGTCCAGATTGTCTAGCCCAGCTGATTTGTAGGGGTCCAGATTTTTCAGCTCTTTCAGAACATCAGCTGTCTGAATTTGTGTGAAGGAGAAGCGGGGGGGGGGGGGGGGGGGGGGGCATGGGCAAGTTGCAGCGGAGGATGCAGAGCTGGTGGCCGGGGTAGTGGTAGCCAGGTGGAAAGCAAGGCCAGCCGTAGCAAAATGCTTGTTGAAATTCTCGATTATTGTAGATTTATCGGTGGTGACAGTGTTTCCTAGCCTCAGTGCAGTGGGCAGTTGGGAGGAGGTGCTCTTATTTTCCATGGACTTTACAGTGTCCCAAAACGTTTTGGAGTTAGTGCTACAGGATGCAAATTTCTGTTTGAAAAAGCTAGCCTTTGCTTTCCTAACTGATTGTGTATATTGGTTCCTGACTTCCCTAAAAAGTTGCACATCGCGGGGGCTGTTCGATGCTAATGCAGTATGCCACAGGATGTTTTTGTGCTGGTCAAGGGCAGTCTGAGGAAAACCAGGGGCTATATCTGTTCTTAGTTCTGAATTTTTTGAATGGGGCATGCTTATTTAAGATTGAGAGGAAAGCACTGTTAAAGAACAACCAGGCATCCTCTACTGACGGAATGAGGTCAATATCCATCCAGGATACCCAGGCCAGGTCAATTAGGAAGGCCTGCTCGCTGAAGTGTTTTAGGGAGCGTTTGACAGTGATGAGGGGTGGTCGTTTGACCGCGGACCCATTACGGACTCAGGCAATAAGGCAGTGATCGCTGAGATCCTGGTTGAAGACAGCGGAGGTGTATTTAGAGGGTAAGTTAGTCAGGATGATATCTATGAGGGTACCCATGTTTACGGATTTAGGGTTGTACCTGGTAGGTTCGTTGATAATTTGTGTGAGATTGAGGGCATCTAGTTTAGATTGTAGGATGGCCGGGGTGTTAAGCATATCCCAGTTTAGGTCACCAAGCAATAGAAACTCTGAGGATAGATGGGGGGCAATCAATTCACATATGGTGTCCAGGGCACAGCTGGGGGCTGAGGGGGGTTTGTAGCAAGCAGCAACAATGAGAGACTTATTTCTGGAAAGATGGATTTTTAGAAGTAGAAGCTCAAACTGTTTGGGCACAGACCTGGATAGTATGATAGAGCTCTGCAGGCTATCTCTACAGTAGATTGCAACTCCGTCCCCTTTGGCAGTTCTGTCTAGACAGAAAATGTTGTAGTTGGGTGTGAGAGTGGGATTTGAAGGAGTCAAGCGCAGGAGGGTAAATCACAGAATACAGAGTTTATTCCGTAGGACACAGTTACGCTGGATAGCATCAACAGCACAGGGCGTAATACAGGCGAACTGGAACACAATACAGGCACACAGGGAGATTTAACCCCGGCAATACAAAGTACGGGTAGCTCAACCGAGCTACACTCATCTTCACATGAAACAATCACCCACAAGGACAAGGGGGCAGAGGGAACACTTATACATGGACTAATGAGGGGATATGAACCAGGTGTGTGTAATTGACAAGACAAGACAAATGGAATGATGATACATGTAAGCGTTGGGTAACGATGAAAGAGATAGCATCACTGGAGGCACCGATTGAGCCGGTCTCCGCGTGTATGGGGGGTGGGACAAAGGAGCTATCCGAGGCAGGTTGAGCAGGACTGGGGGCTCTACAGTGAAAAAGTACAGTAAGAACTAACTGGAACAGCAATAGGCAAGGCATATTGACATGGGAGAGAGGCATAAAGCAATCACAGGTGTTATTCGAGAGAGCTAAGACAACAGCTGGTAATGGCAACGAAAGTTTGAGCTGAGGCTAAACAGATAAACAGGATGGGGTACCGTGTAAAGGAACAGTCCAGCAGGCATCAGCTGTGTAGCTGAGTGATCATAAGGTCCAGTGAACAGCAATAGGAGAGTCCGGGAGCAGTTCAGTGGCTGCTACGCTACAGGCGAGCTGGAGGTACGGCTGTTGATTGTGTGTGCTAGCGGGACGGGGCTAGCAGATGGATCTTCGTGGTCGTCGCAACGGGAAGCCTGTTGAAACCACATCAGACGATTACGTAGGCAGACCAGTCGTGATGGATCGGCGGGGCTCCGTGTCAACACTAGGAGGTCCCGTCCGGTTGACAGAGAGGTAGATAGCTGGGAGGTGGGCCTGGCTCGAGGCTAGCTCAAGGCTAACTGGGGTTAGCTTCGGGACAGTGGTGATTAGCCAACAACAACAACAGCCATTCGGTTGCAGCTAGCTAGTTGCGATGATCCGGTGTTAAGGTCCAGTGATTCAGTGATTCCGGCAGAAAATCCGATATGCTCTGGCTCGATAGTGCGATGTGCAGACTGGCCGATAATAGTCCAGGCTAGAGCTGGCTGGTAGGTAGTGCAGGCCACGGACAGTGGTGAAGACCGCTAACGGTGGCTAATAGCAACTAGCTAGTTAGCTGGCTAGCTGGCTAGTTTCAGCCAGAGGTTCTAGATAAGAAGGTATAAAGAAATAATAGAATCCG
>JAGTTL010001066.1:21549-27639 GCA_036851935.1 Coregonus suidteri
ACCATCATCAGTGTACACAAGACAACAGACACTGTGGAATTATAATGGTTGACTCACTGCGTGTGTGTGTGTGTTGTTTGTAGTGGAGGAGGGTCAAGAAGGGTTAACCCAGTTCCTGATGAATGAAGTGATCAAGCTGCAGCAGCAGACCAAAGCTAAAGATGTCCAGAGAGTTGACCTCATTGGGAAACAGCGCACCCTGGAGGACGAATACAAGAAACTACGCCTGGCCAACCAGGAACTATCAGCCTTCCAGCTGAGTAATAACATTATTATTATTATTATATTATTATTATTATTATTATTATTATTATTATTATTATTATTATTATTATTAGTAGTAGTAGTAGTAGTAGTAGTAGTAGTAGTGTAATTATTATCCCATTTTTGGAGAGCTAGAGCTCTGAAATGGTAAGACCTACAGAGACCTAACTTGGTGGATGGTGTAAGTTGGTCTGAAATGGTAAGACCTACAGAGACCTAACTTGGTAGGATGGTGTAAGTTGGTCTGAAATGGTAAGACCTACAGAGACCTAACTTGGTAGGATGGTGTAAGTTGGTCTGAAATGGTAAGACCTACAGAGACCTAACTTGGTAGGATGGTGTAAGTTGGTCTGAAATGGTAAGACCTACAGAGACCTAACTTGGTAGGATGGTGTAAGTTGGTCTGAAATGGTAAGACCTACAGCGACCTATCTTGGTAGGATGGTGTAAGTTGGTGGCTGAATACATCTGGTTACACGTGGTGCAATTCGTCCAAATGGTGTCGTTATAAACAACCTTTGACTTCAAAAGGTCAGCCCCGCCTCCTCGTTCCACCTAGAGCCTCGGAATTTGGCACAAAGGTTCCACTCCAACCAAGGAACACATTTTCCTCTAGGACCAATGATGTCAACATGATGGATCCTCCGCCATTTTGAAAGCTGATTTCTCAGAAACTTGGTGTAAAGCATCTACAGACCAAGATTTTTAAATGTATTATAAATGAGGTTGATATCTTAAACCTGTGAGCCAATGAAGTTGAGTGAGGTTGGGTCTGACAATTCAAGTCGCTCTTGGAGGGAATGGAGCCCCCTGCTGGCCATGCATTTCAATACTCCACAACGTTTCCTGAGGTGTGCGCTTGTCCACTACTCACATGGATTCAAAAGTATAAAATTGGTGTGAGTACCAGAGATTAAGTCAAGACCGGAAACCCTTTAGATCCAGACCCAGATCAACGCCTGAGACCCAGACCAAGGATCAATGTATTGAGACCATGACCAGACCAAGACCAGTTTAACTGAGGAAAAAAAAGATCCAGTATAGTTAACTGGAGTAGATTAAGGTAGAGTATAGCACAGTATAGTATAGTATAGTATATTATAGCACAGTATAGCACAGTATAGTATAGTATAGTATAGTATAGTATAGTATAGTATAGTATAGTATAGTATAGTATAGTATAGTATAGTATAGCACAGTATAGTATAGTTCAGTACAGTTCAGTTCAGTATAGTTCAGTATATCACAGTATAGCACAGTATAGTAGAGTACAGTATAGTAGAGTAGAGTATAGCACAGTATATTATAGTATAGTATAGTTCAGTATAGTTCAGTATATAGTATAGTATAGTATAGTATAGTATAGTATAGTATAGTATAGTATAGTATAGTATAGTATAGTATAGTATAGTATAGTATAGTATAGTATAGTATAGTATAGTACAGTATAGTTCAGTACTAGGGGTGTAACGATCCATCTACTACATCGATGTATCGATTTATATTCATATGATCCAACTACATCGATCTGTGCTCGGCGAGTTGGCCTTTTGGACAACATATATCGATCTAACATCGTTTTAAAATGTAATAAATCGATTGTATCGATACTAGGAAATAACCCATTGGATTTAAGCACGTCAGACTTAAATATGCAGGGGTGCACATAACTGGTATGCAGATACGCAAGCGCGACAAAAATCAGGAATGCGTAATGCCACTTGTGTTACTACGCGCCTTTGCGTACTTGACCGATCTTCTCATCTAACCTTACACATGACATGTTGCTTGTCAACTACTGTCAGGGATGTCCAAAAAGCAACAGACATTAAGCAGCTTCTTTGGCGTTTCGCCACCTACAAAGAAACGCCAACTGGAGCCATAGCCGAAGAAAATACTTTTTCGGGAAAAGTGGCTCCAAGATGTGCAGTGGCTTGAAGCTAACGATGAGCGCACTGAAATGTGGTGCAAGATTTGCCGCTCAAATCCACATCTAGCAGACAAAACAGGTGCATTTTATAAAGGCTCAAAGAATTTCAACCATCCTTTATTTGACAAACATGAAAAGAGCAAGGAGCACACGAATGTGGCGCAAGCCATTGCTAAAAGCTAGCCGAGAATAAATGTCCAGTCGCCCACTTGCCAGATGGCGAGACAAGCTGAATGAAGAACAGCGGCAAGCTCTGTTTAATATTTTTCTCTTTCCATAAAGCTAAACACGCACGTCCCATGTCTTCCCATTCTGAGGATGTTCCTTTACTGAAGCGGCTAGGAGTAAATGTTGGAGGTGCATATCATTCACGTGAAGGGGGCACACGGATCATGCAGAGCATCGCTCACACCATCAGCGGGGAGTTACGAGCCAAGTTGCAGTCTGCTGAATTTTGGGGGCTGCTTTTTGATGGATCTGAGGACATCACAAAAACTGAGCAGGAAATAGTTTACATTGTGTCTGTGTCCAGCAACGGAGAGTTTACTTCGGACTTTATTGGACTGATTGAATTGGGTGCTGACCGAACCGCACAGGCCATAACAAACGGACTTGTGAGACTTTTCCAGGACACAGGCTTGGATGACTGGACAACAAAGTTGGTCGCTGTGTGCACAGACGGGGCTGCTGTCAACGTAGGTATCTACAACGGCGTTGTGCCAAAACTCCGGCAACATGCTGCGGTTGGAGACTCCCTTGTGCACATTCTGTGCACTGCACACACACTGGAGAATTGCGCGAAATCAGCTGATTGCAACGTTCCTTACTGTGAGACATTTCATCGCTCTGTGGTCAAGCTGCTGCAGTTTTATTTACAAAAAGGTGGAGCAAAAAAAAAAACTGCTGCACTGAATAAAGCTATGTGAAGAAAATGGGATCTCCTTTGTGGAACTGGGTAAGTTTCATAATACCAGATGGTCTGCATGGAGGCATGAAACACTGTTAAAAATATCAAGACTATTGCCAGCCATTCAAATGCAACTGGTTACCAGGTATTTATTTCAGTCACACTGGTTGAATTTTTGGCTAAAATGTTACTGAATCGATTTCAAGTCACTGAATCGTTTCGGATCGTATCGTTCTAAATGAACCAATATCGTCCTTGAATCGTATCGACAACCACGAATCGTGATACAAATCGAATCGTTGTTAAAACGAATCGTTACACCCCTATTCAGTACAGTACAGTTATGTACAGTATAGTTCAGTATAGTTCGGTATAGTATAGTACAGTATATTTCAGTTCAGTACAGTTATGTACAGTATAGTACAGTATAGTTAAGTATAGTTAAGTACATCACAGCTATGAACAGTATAGTTCAGTATAGTATAGTATAGTATAGTATAGTATAGTATAGTATAGTATAGTATAGTATAGTATAGTATAGTATAGTATAGTATAGTATAGTATAGTATAGTATAGTATAGTATAGTATAGTATAGTATAGGACAGTATAGTATAGTATAGTATAGTATAGTATATATATAGTATAGTATAGTATAGTATAGTATAGTATAGTATATAGACAGACTGGCCATATAGTATAGTATAGTATAGTATAGTATAGGACCGTATAGTATAGTATAGTATAGTATAGTATAGTATAGTATAGTATAGTATAGTATAGTATAGTATAGTATAGTATAGTAGTATAGTATAGTATAGTATAGTATAGTATAGTGCAGTGCAGTATATTATAGTGCAGTTATGTACAGTATAGTTCAGTATAGTTCAGTATAGTACAGTATAGTATAGTATAGTATAGTACAGTATAGTATAGTACAGTATAGTATAGTATAGTATAGTATAGTATAGTACAGTATAGTACAGTATAGTTCTGTACATTACAGTAAAGTTATGTATAGTACAGCACAGTTCAGTACAGTATAGTACAGTATAGTTCAGTATAGTTCAGTAGAGTTCAGTATAGTATAGAATAGTTCAGTACAGGAAGAGTAGCTGGAAATTTCGCAACAGCTAATGGGGATCCTAATAAAATACCAACAAATAAATTACAATATTGTACAGTACAGTGCAGTACAGTACCGTTCAGTATAGTATAGTATAGTATAGTATAGTATAGTACATTACAGTACAGTACAGTAAAGGTACAGTACAGTACAGTGCAGTACAGTAAAGGTACAGTAAAGTACAGTACAGTGCAGTACAGTAAAGGTACAGTAAAGTACAGTACAGTGCAATACAGTAAAGTACAGTAAAGTAAAGGTACAGTACAGTATAGTATAGTATGGTTCAGTAGAGCACAGTATAGTTATATTACAGTACAGTACCATTCAGTATAGTATAGTATAGTACAGTATAGTACAGTATGGTTCAGTAGAGCACATTATAGTATATTACAGTACAGTACCGTTCAGTATAGTACAGTACTGTACAGTATAGTATAGTACAGTATAGTATAGTATAGTATAGTATAGTATAGTACAGTACAGTACAGTGTATACAGTCTCATCTTTATGAAGGGATCCTCCCCTCTATATAGTGTTATTATATATTATATACAGTCTCATCTTTATGAAGGGATCCTCCCCTCTATATAGTGTTATTATATATTATATACAGTCTCATCTTTATGAAGGGATCCTCCACTCTATATAGTGTTATTATATATTATATACAGTCTCATCATTATGAAGGGATCCTCCACTCTATATAGTGTTATTATATATTATATACAGTCTCATCTTTATGAAGGGATCCTCCACTCTATATAGTGTTATTATATATTATATACAGTATCATCTTTATGAAGGGATCCTCCCCTCTATATAGTGTTATTATATATTATATATACAGTCTCATCTTTATGAAGGGATCCTCCACTCTATATAGTGTTATTATATATTATATACAGTCTCATCATTATGAAGGGATCCTCCCCTCTATATAGTGTTATTATATATTATATACAGTCTCATCTTTATGAAGGGATCCTCCACTCTATATAGTGTTATTATATATTATATACAGTCTCATCTTTATGAAGGGATCCTCCCCTCTATATAGTGTTATTATATATTATATACAGTCTCATCTTTATGAAGGGATCCTCCACTCTATATAGTGTTATTATATATTATATACAGTCTCATCTTTATGAAGGGATCCTCCACTCTATATAGTGTTATTATATATTATATACAGTCTCATCTTTATGAAGGGATCCTCCACTCTATATAGTGTTATTATATATTATATACAGTCTCATCTTTATGAAGGGATACTCCCTATCATCTTGATGAAGGTATCCTCTCTATATAGTGTTATTATATATTATATAGTCTCATCTTTATGAAGGGATCCTCCACTCTATATAGTGTTATTATATATACAGTCTCATCTTTATGAAGGGATCCTCCACTCTATATAGTGTTATTATATATTATATAGTCTCATCTTTATGAAGGGATCCTCCACTCTATATAGTGTTATTATATATTATATACAGTCTCATCTTTATGAAGGGATCCTCCACTCTATATAGTGTTATTATATATATTATATATACAGTCTCATCTTTATGAAGGGATCCTCCACTCTATATAGTGTTATTATATATATTATATACAGTCTCATCTTTATGAAGGGATCCTCCCCTCTATATAGTGTTATTATATATTATATACAGTCTCATCTTTATGAAGGGATCCTCCACTCTATATAGTGTTATTATATATTATATACAGTCTCATCTTATGAAGGGGATCCTCCCCTCTATATAGTGTTATTATTATATTATATACAGTCTCATCTTTATGAAGGGATCCTCCACTCTATATAGTGTTATTATATATTATATACAGTCTCATCTTTA
>JAGTTL010001067.1:5000-18585 GCA_036851935.1 Coregonus suidteri
CGGGTACGGATGTTGCCTGTAATCCATGGCTTCTGGTTAGGAAATGTACGTACGGTCACTGTGGGGATGACGTCGTCGACGCACTTATTGATGAAGTCGGTGACTGAGGTGGTGTACTCCTCAATGCCATTGGATGAATCCCGGAAACATATTCCAGTCTGTGCTAGCTACATAAAGAGATACGCTAGTCCTGTAGCGTAGCATCCGCGTCATCTGACCACTTCCGTATTGAGCGAGTCACTGGTACTTCCTGCTTTAGTTTTTGCACACATACTGTAGACACACACACCAACAGACAGACACACACACACAAACACACACACACACACACACACACACTGTAGACACGCACACCGACACACACACACACAACTCACGTAGACACGCACACCGGCACACACACACACACACACTGTAGACACGCACACCGACACACACACCACACACACACACACACACACACACACACACACACACACACTGTAGACACGCACACCGACACACACACACACACACACTGTAGACACGCACACCGACCACACACACACACACACACACACACACACACACACACACACACACAACACACACACAACACTGTAGACACGCACACCAACACACACACACACACACACACACTGTAGACACGCACACCGACACACACACACACACAGTAGACACGCACATCAACAGACACACACACACACACCACACACACAGACACACACACACACACACACTTTAGACACGCACACCGACACACACCACACACACACACCGACACACACACACACACACACACTGTAGACACGCACACCGACACACAACACACACACACACACACTGTAGACACGCACACCGACACACACACACACACACACACTGTAGACACGCACACCAACAGACACACACACACACACACACAACACACTTTAGACACGCACACCGACACACACACACACACATACACACACTGTAGACACGCACACCGACACACACACACACACTGTAGACACGCACACCAACAGACACACACACACACACACACACACACACTGTAGACACGCACACCGACACACACACACACACACACACACACTGTAGACACGCACACCCACACACACACACACACACTGACACACACACACACTGTAGACACGCACACCGACACACACACACACACACACCGACACACACACACACTGTAGACACGCACACCGACACACACACACACACACACACACACTGTAGACACGCACACCGACACACACACACACACACACACACACACACTGTAGACACGCACACCAACACACACACACACACACACACACACCGACACACACACACACTGTAGACACGCACACCAACAACACACACACACACTGTAGATACGCACACCAACAGACACACACTGCTGCATCATCCTAACATTCCGTTGTTCTCTGCCTTGGGGCAGGGTGAAGTGACTAGGCATCAGGATAGATAATAATAAGGTATTTGAGGTAGATATGTACATGAAGGCAGGGTGAAGTGAAAACATGGCATCAGGATAGATAATAATAAGGTATTTGAGGTAGATATGTACATGAAGGCAGGGTGAAGTGACTAGGCATCAGGATAGATAATAATAAGGTATTTGAGGTAGATATGTACATGGAAGGCAGGGTAAAGTGACTAGGCATCAGGATAGATAATAATAAGGTATTTGAGGTAGATATGTACATGAAGGCAGGGTTAAAGTGACTAGGCATCAGGATAGATAATAATAAGGTATTTGAGGTAGATATGTACATGAAGGCAGGGTAAAGTGACTAGGCATCAGGATAGAGATAATAAGGTATTTGAGGTAGATATGTACATGAAAGGCAGGGTGAAGGGACTCTGCATCAGGATAGATAATAATAAGGTATTTGAGGTAGATATGTACATGAAAGGCAGGGTAAAGTGACTAGGCATCAGGATAGATAATAATAAGGGTTATTTGAGGTTAGATATGTACATGAAGGCAGGGTGAAGTGACTAGGCATCAGGATAGATAATAAATAAGGTATTTGAGGTAGATATGTACATGAAGGCAGGGTTAGTAAAGTGGACTAGGCATCAGGATAGATAATAATAATAAGGTGATGTGAGGTAGATATACATGAAGGCAGGGTAAAGGGACTAGGCATCAGGATAGATAATAATAAGGTATTTGGAGGGTAGATATGTACATGAAGGCAGGGTGAAGTGACTAGGCATCAGGATAGATAATAATAAGGTATTTGAGGTAGATATGTACATGAAGGTCAGGGTGAAGTGACTAGGCATCAGGATAGATAATAATAAGGTATTTGAGGTAGATATGTACATGAAGGCAGGGTAAAGTGACTAGGCATCAGGATAGCTAATAATAAGGTATTTGAGGTAGATATGGACATGAAGGCAGGGTGAAGTGACTAGGCATCAGGATAGATAATAATAAGGTATTTGAGGTAGATATGTACATGAGGCAGGGTAAAGTGACTAGGCATCAGGATAGATAATAATAAGGTATTTGAGGTAGATATGTACATGAAGGCAGGGTAAAGTGGACTAGGCATCAGGATAGATAATAATAAGGTATTTGAGGTAGATATGTACATGAAGGCAGGGTAAAGTGACTAGGGCATCAGGATAGATAATAATAAGGTATTTGACGGCTAGATATGTACATGAAGGCAGGGTGAAGTGACTAGGCATCAGGATAGATAATAATAAGGTATTTGAGGTAGATATGTACATGAAGGCAGGGTGAAGGGATCGGCATCAGGATAGATAATAATAAGGTATTTGAGGTAGATATGTACATGAAGGGCAGGGTAAAGTGACTAGGCATCAGGATAGATAATAATAAGGTATTTGAGGTAGATATGTACATGAAGGCAGGGTGGGTAAGTGACTAGGCATCAGGATAGATAATAATAAGGTATTTGAGGTAGATATGTACATGAAGGGGCAGGGTGAAGTGACTAGGCATCAGGATAGATAATAATAAAGGTATTTGAGGTAGAATATGTACATGAAGGCAGGGTGAAGTGACTAGGCATCAGGATAGAATTTTAATATTAGAAGGTATTTGAGGTAGATATGGACATGAAGGCAGGGTTGAAGGACTCGGCATCAGGATAGATAATAATAAGGTATTTGAGGTAGATAGCGTACATGAAGGCAGGGTGAAGGGACTCGGCATCAGGATAGATAATAATAGGTATTTGAGGTAGATATGTACATGAAGGCAGGGTGAAGGGACTAGGCATCAGGATTAGATAATAATAAGGTATTTGAGGTAGATATGTACATGAAGGCAGGGGTGAAGGGACTCGGCATCAGGATAGATAATAATAAGGTAGTTGAGGTAGATATGTACATGAAGGCAGGGTTGAAGGGACTAGGCATCAGGATAGATAATAATAAGGTATTTGAGGTAGATATTTACATGAAGGCAGGGTGAAGGGACTAGGCATCAGGATAGATAAATAATAAGGTATATTGAGGTAGATATGTACATGAAGGCAGGGTTTCTCGGAAAGGGACTAGGCATCAGGATAGATACTAATAAGGTATTTGAGGTAGATATGTACATGAAGTCAGGGTGAAGGGACTAGGCATCAGGATAGATAATAATAAGGTATTTGAGGTAGCTATGTACATGAAGGCAGGTAAAAGTGACTAGGCATCAGGTAGATACTAATAAGGTATTTGAGGTAGCATATGTACATGAAGGCAGGGTAAAGTGACTCGGGCATCAGGGTAGATAATAATAAGGTATTTGAGGTAGATATGTACATGAAGGCAGGGTAAAGTGACTAGGCCATCAGGATAGATAATAATAAGGTAATTTGAGGTAGATATGTACATGAAGGCAGGGTTAAAGTGACTAGGCATCAGGATAGATAATAATAAGGTATTTGAGGTAGATATGTACATGAAGGCAGGGTTAAAGTGACTAGGCATCAGGATAGATAATAATAAGGTATTTGAGGTAGATATGTACATGAAGGCAGGGTAAAGTGACTAGGCATCAGGATAGATAATAATAAGGTATTTGAGGTAGATGTGTAACATGAAGGCAGGGTAACGTGACTAGACATCAGGATAGATAATAATAAGGTATTTGAGGTAGATATGTACATGAAGGCAGGGTAAAGGGACTAGGCATCAGGATAGATAATAATAAGGTATTTGAGGTAGATATGTACATGAACGGCAGGGTAAAGTGACTAGGCATCAGGATAGATAATATAAGTAAGGTTTTGGGGTAGAAATATACATGAAGGCAGGGGGTAAAGTGACTAGGCATCAGGATAGATAATAATAAGGTATTTGAGGTAGATATGTACATAAAGGCAGGGTAAAGTGACTAGGCATCAGGATAGATTAATAAATAAGGTATTTGAGGTAGATAATGTACATGAAGGCAGGGTAAAGTGACTAGGCATCAGGATAGATAATAATAAGGTATTGAGGTAGATATGTACATGAAGGCAGGGTAAAGTGACTAGGCATCAGGATAGATAATAATAAGGTATTTGAGTAGATATGTACATGAAGGCAGGGTAAAAGTGACTAGGCATCAGGATAGATAATAATAAGGTATTTGAGGTAGATATGTACATGAAGGCAGGGTAAAGTGACCAGGCATCAGGATAGATAATAATAAGGTTATTTGAGGTAGATGTGTACATGGATAGATACTAATAAGGGATTTGGGGTACTAGTGACTGTCAGGCATCAGGATAGATATAAGTAAGGTATTTGAGGTAGATATGTTACATGAAGGCACAGGGTAAAGTGACTAGGCATCATGATAGATAATAATAAGGTATTTGAGGTAGATATGTACATGAAGGCAGGGTAAAGTGACTAGGCATCAGGATAGATAATAATAAGGTATTTGAGGTAGATATGTACATGAAGGCGGGTAAAGTGACTAGGCATCAGGATAGATAACAAAAGGTATTTGAGGTAGATATTGTACATGAAGGCAGGGTAAAGTGACCAGGCATCAGGATTAGATAATAATAAGGTATTGAGGTAGATATGTACATGAAGGCAGGGTAAAGTGACTAGGCATCAGGATAGATAATAATAAGGTAGATTTGAGGTAGATATGTACATGAAGGCAGGGTAAAGTGACTAGGCATCAGGATAGATAATAATAAGGTATTTGAGGTAGATATGTACATGAGGCAGGGTAAAGTGACTAGGCATCAGATAGATAATAATAGCGGTATTTGAGTTAGATATGTACATGAAGGCAGGGTAAAGTGACTAGGCATCAGGATAGATAATAATAAGGTATTTGAGGTAGATATGTACACGAAGGCAGGGTCAAAGTGACCTAGGCATCAGATAGATAATAATAAGGTATTTGAGGCTAGATATGTACATGAAGGCAGGTATAAAGTGACTGGCAGTAGCATCAGGATAGATAATAATACAGGTATTTGAGGTAGGTATGTAGGGTAAAACAGGCATCAGGAAAGGCGTAAGGTATTGAGTAAAGTGACTAGGCATCAGGATAGATAATAATAAGGTATTTGAGGTAGATATGTTACATGAAGCCAGGGTAAAGTGACTAGCGCATCAGGATAGATAATAATAAGGTATTTGAGGTAGATATGTACATGAAGGCAGGGTAAGTGACTAGGCATCAGGATAGATAATAATAAGGTAATTTGAGGTAGATATGTACATGAAGGCAGGGTAAGAATGACCTAGGCATCAGGATAGATAATAATAAGGTATTTTGAGGTAGGTAGATATGTACATGAAGGCAGGGTTAAAGTGACCAGGCATCAGGATAGATAATATGAAGGTTTTGAGGTAGATTGTAGAAGGGCAGGGGTAAAGTGACTAGGCATGATAGGCAGGTATTTGAAGGTAGATATGTACATGAGGCAGGGTAAATGACTAGGCCATCAGGATAGATAATACATAAGGTATTTTGAGGTAGATATGTTACATGAAGGCAGGGTAAAGTGACTCTAGCATCAGGATAGATAATAATAAGGTATTTGAGGTAGATATGTACATGAAGGCAGGGTAACGTGACTAGGCATCAGGATAATAGATAAATAATAAGGTTATTTGAGGTAGATATGTACATGAAGGCAGGGTAAAGTGGACTAGGCATCAGGATAGATAATAATAAGGTATTTGAGGTAGATATGTACATGAAGGCAGGGTAAAGTGACTAGGCATCAGGATACTAGATATAATAAGGTATTTTGAGGTAGATATGTACAATGAAGGCAGGGTAAAGTGACTAGGCATCAGGATAGATAATAATAAGGTATTGAGGTAGATAGATATGTACATTGAAGGCAGGGTTAAAGTGACTAGGCATCAGGATAGATAATAATAAGGTATTTGAGGTAGATATGTACACATGAAGGCAGGGTAAAAGTGACTAGTGCATCAGGATAGATAATAATAAGGTATTTTGAGGTAGATATGTACATGACGGCAGGAAGGCATCAGGTAATAGGTCTAGGTGTGACTTGAAGGCAGCGTAAAGGTGACATCAGGATAGATAATAATAAGGTATTTGAGGTAGGATATGTACACGAAGGCAGGGTAAAGTGACTAGGGCATCATGATAGCTAATAATAAGGTATTTGAGGTAGATATGTACATGAAGGCAGGTAAAGTGACTAGGCATCAGATATGATAATAATACGGTATTTGAGGTAGATATGTACATGAAGGCAGGGTACAAGTGACTAGGCATTCAGGATAGGATAATAATAAGGTATTTGAGGGAGATTATGTACATGAAGGGAGGGTGAAGTGGACTATGCGATCAGGATAGATAATTACATAAGGTATTTGAGGTCTATATGTACATTGAAGGCCGGGTTAAAGTGACTAGACATCATGATAATAATAATAATGTATTTGAGGTTAGATATGTACATGAAGGCAGGGTGAGTGACTAGGCATCAGGATAGATAATAATAAGGTAATTTGAGGTAGATATGTACATGAAAGGCAGGGTGAAGTGACTAGGCATCAGGATAGTATATAATAAGGTAATTTGAGGGTAGATATGTACATGAAGGCAGGGTACAAGTGACTAGACATCATGATAGATAATAATAAGGTATTTGAGGTAGATATGTACATAAGGCAAGGGTAAAGGACTAGGCATCAGGATAGATAATAATAAGGTATTTGAGGTAGATTTACTTCGTACATGAAGGCAGGTAAAGGGGACTAGGCATCAGGACAGATAATAATAAGGTATTTGAGGTAGATATGTACATGAAGGCAGGGTGAAGTGACTTGGCATCAGGATAGATAATAAGAAGGTATTTGATGTAGATATGTCCAATGGAAGGACAGGGTAAAGTGACTAGGCATCAGGATCGATATAATAAGTATTTTGAGGTAAGATATGTACTATGAAGGCAGGGTACAGTGACTTGGCATCAGGATAGATAATAATCAGGTAGTTGAGGTAGATAATGTACATTTGAGGCAGGGTAAAGTGACTAGGCACAGGAATAGATAATAATGAAGGTATTTGAGGTAGATATGTTACCTAGAAGGCAGGGGTAAAGTGACTGAGGCATCATGATAGGATAATAATATAGGTATTTGAGGGTAGATATGTGACATGAATAGGCTAGGGTAAAGTGACTAGGCATCATGTATAGATAAATAATAAAGGTATTTGAGGTAGATATGTACATGAAGGCAGGGGAAAGTGACTACGGTCATCCGGGTAGATATCAATAGTGTATTATGAGGTAGATATGTACATGAAGGCATGGTTAAAGTGATTTCTGCAAGCAAGGATAGATTAATAATAAGTATTTTGAGGTAGATATGTATCATGAAGGCAGAGTAAAGTGAACGAGGCATCAGGATCGATATAATGACGGTATTTGAGGTAGATATGTACATTAAGTCCGTGGTAAGAGTGACTATGCATCAGGATAGAATACTACTAAGTATTTGATGTAGATATGTACATGAAGGCAGGGTAAAGTGACTAGAGCATCAGGATAGATACATAATAAGGTATTTTAGGTAGATATGTACAATGAAGGTCAGGGTAAAGTGACTAGGCACAGGATAGATACTAATAAGGTATTTTGAGGAAGATATGTACATGAAGAGCAGGTTAAAGTGGCCTGAGGCATCAGGATAGTATAATCATAAGGTATTTTGAGGTAGTGATATGTACATGAAAGGCCGGGTACAAAGTGACTAGGGCAAATAGTTTCTGTGTTGTGTGTGTGTGTCTTGTTGTGGTGTGTGTGTGTGTACGTGTGGTGTGTGTGTGGCTGTGCCTGTGCTTGTGTGCGTAATTAGTGACTTTGTGTGTGGAGTGTCAGTGTAGTGTGAGTGAGTGTGTCGAATATCTAACCTGGGGTTTATGTAATCATGAGTAGTTGGTCAGTCAGAATCTAACGGCCTGGGTTATATGTGTCTAGTAGTTGGTCCGTGCAGAATCTACCGCTGGGTTTATGTGTCCCTAGTAGTTGGTCATACATAATCCTAACTCTGGGTTAATGTGTCTCAGTAGTTGGTCCAGTCAGAATCTAAAACCCTTGGGTTTATGTGTCTAGTAGTTGGTCAGTCAGAATATAGACCTGGGTGTATGTGTCTGGTAGTTGGTCAGCGTTCAGAATCGAACCCTGGGGTTTATGTGTCTGAGTAGTTTGTCCAGTTCGATAAATCTAACCCTGTGTTTATGTATCTAGTAGAGTTGTCAGTGAACAGATCTAACCCTAGGTTTATATATAGCTAGTAGTATTTAGTCAGTCAGATTCTAACCCTTGTTTTATGTGTCTAGTAGTTGGGTCATCGGAGAATCTAGAACCCCTCTGGGTTTTATGTATCTAGTAGTTTGGTCGAGTCCAGGAATCTAAAACCCTGGGTTTTATGTGTCCCTAGTAGTTGGTCCATTCAGAAATCTAACCCTGGGTTTATGTGTCTAAGTATTTGGTCAGTCAGAATCTAACCTCGGTTTTATGTGTCTAGGAGTTGGTCAGTCAGAATCTAAACCCTGGGTTTATGTTTCGAGTAGTTGGTCCAAGTCGAAAGCTCTACACCGGGATTTATGTTTTAGTAGTTTGGTCATTTCAAGATACACTACACCTGTGTTTTTATCTGCGTTGGTCAGGTTTTATCCGTCAGCAGAGTAGACATAGCTCTGTCTCTGTTATGGTTTCCTTGTTAATTCTCATTCTCCATCCTGGCTCCGTGTCAAGCCGCTCGTTAGTCCAGTTGCACAATTATATCCCCTCCGGAGCAGGGGCACCTGCAAGACTCCTCTGAGATCCAATTAGTGCCCACTCCAATGGCAGGGCCTAGGCATTCTCCCAGCACACCTGTCATCTGAAAAGCATAAATTGGGCACCCGTAGGGTCACGGTTTCTTCTCACAAAAGATACCTTCACCTCCCATCCTACACCGTCCAGCAACAACAGACCTTCCCTCCACGCCCCTCTCTCGACCCCTGCACTACCCCTTCTCACGGCCCGCCCTCACTACCTTCCTTCATCACATCCGCTTCCGCCACCCCTTTCGCATCACACTGGGTTGAACTGGAGAGTTACGTAATACACTCTCCCATTGTAATGAATGCATAATAGAAGAGGACTCAGCATACACACACACACCACACACCCGTTACACACACACTCGAGCCCACACACACACACCATCAAGGTACACAACAATGTGAACCCGAGGCACTACGCAAGCACATAACAAACGGCATAACATCAACAAACAGAACACACAAACACAGAGCATACACACACACTCGCACCGCACAGGCACACACAACGCCACACGCCCACGCACACGGACACACACACTACACACGCACACACACACACACACACACACAACACACACACACACACACACAGCACACTCACACAAACCAACAGCACACACAGACAGGACCGCAGCAAGGACCGCACCATTGAAACAACGCACACACACAGTCCGCACACCACACGGCACAGGGATGATGAGCACTCACACGGCAAACTGAACCACACAGAACATACACCCACGACACAATGGCACGGCACACAACTACAGATCACGAACACACGCCCACGAGCGACAAATACCATGCCCATACCACACAACGCACTAAGGCACATACGCACTTACAGCACGTACACGCACACCACCAGGCGACCCGGGCCACACACAAAACCTACGACAAAACAGACTCACACACACACACACACAGTCAACAGACGACACACACACACTACACACCAGACAGACCACACACACGCACACGCACGGGCACACACACATACACCCCCAGACCACGAACCACCAGCACATACACACGATCAGCACACAGGCCGCGGGGATTATAATACCAGGAAATGCGACTACACACAGCACCACCACGACCACACAACCAACCACGACACACACACACACAAACACACACACACGACTCGCACAGGCACACAGGCTACACCACACACACACCCGAACACCACCCTCCCAACACACACTAACACATATCTACCTAGAAACCACAAAAAAACAAACACACACCACACCCCAACACACACACACACACTCCGCACAGGCGAGGCAAACGCACACACACAGACACACACACACACACACACACATACATGACACACACACCGCCACATGCACACGCACACACACACACGCACACCTACACGACACCACACAACACACACACCACGACACAAACACACCAGAGGGGAACACACACACACACACACACACACACACACAGACAGCACACACACCACTCAACCGCACAGTCACACACGGCCAACCGGTTAGCAACACACACCACACATCACACTACACCACCACACATACAACCTACACAACGCACTGACACACATGACACACGCAACACGCACTACAACACACACTAACACACTGTAGTAAAATACGTATTGTTTGTTTTTATTTGTTTTGGAGTCTTCAGCTGAGAAATGTCTCAACTGTTTCATGCATGTAAACATTATTCAGCCATAGTTGGAAACAGGGTAGAAATATCTGAGGAGTATGTTGAGAGGGATCAACCTGTAGGTGGAAGAGGAGAGAGGATCTAACCTGCATGTGGAAGGGGAGGAGAGAGTATCAACCTGTAGGTGGAGAGGAGAAAGAGGATATCACCTGTAGGTTGAGGAGGAGAGAGAATCGAAGTAGAGAGAGAGAGAGATAGAGAGAGAGGAGGTAGAGATAGGGAGCGAGATAGAGAGAGAGAGAGAGTAGAGATAGAGAGAGAGAGAGAGAGAGAGAGATAGAGAGAGAGAGAGAGAGAGAGATAGAGAGAGAGAGAGGAGTAGAGAGAGAGAGAGAAGAGAGAGAGAGAGTGAGAGAGAGAGAAGAGACGAGAGAGAGCGAGTATGACTCGAGAGAGAGAGAGCCGAGGAGAGAGAGAGAGGTGAGAAGAGGAGAGAGAGAGGGAGGGAGGGAGGGTAGGGGAGAGAGAGAGAGAGAGGTAGAGGAGGGAGACAGAGAGAGAGAGTCGATAGAGAGCAGGAGAGAGAGAGTAGCCTAGCAGAGATTTGGAGAGAGTCGAGAGAGAGCGTAGAGAGAGAGAGAGAGATTAGAGACGAGAGAGAGAGAGAGAGATGGTTCAGACAGAGGAGCTGCTGGGTAGGACGATGGTCAACAGGTCTGAATAATGACAGGTACCCAGTGTGTGTGGTGTGTGTGTTGTGTGTTGTTTGTGTGGGGTTTTTTGTTGTGTGTGTGTTTTGTGTAATGTAAAAAAAATAATCAGGTTATAAGGCCTACCGTGTATTATCCTATTACTGGCTTCTCTCAATCTCGCATGGAACACACACTACCACACTACACATGCCTGAGTGCTGTATATTCTGGCTAACAGTCAGTATTCTGATGGGTGTGACGATATGAACTATGGCAGAGGCACTGTTTAGGACTCTCGGCTATTACAATCCACTTTCCTCTGTCTCTCTCGTCTCTTTCGCTCTCATCTCTCTCTCTCTCATCTCTCTCTCCTCTCTCAGTCTATCTGCTCTAGTCTTCTCTTCTCTCTCTCTCTTTCTTCTTTCTCTTTCTCTCTTCTCTCCCTCTCTCTCTCTCTCTTCGTTCTCTCATCTCCCTCTCTCTCCTATCTCTCCCTCTCTCTCTCTCATCCGCGTCTCTCCTCTCTCTTTCATCTTTCTCCCCTCCTCCCCTCCGCCTCGTCCTCTCTCCCATCTGTCTCTCTTCGCTCTCCCTCATCTGCTCTATCTCCCGCACGCGCTCGGACAACGGTCCTCACCCTCCCCCCCCACACAACGCAACTCGTCTCTCTTCTCACTCCTCTCCTCTCTTCTCATCCCTTCTCTCCTCCCTTCTCCTTTCTCCAGTCTCTCGCCTCTCGTCATCTCACTCTACAGACATTCACAAGAAAACAAAAACAAGTTGGCTTCTTGAATTTTTCCAAACGCTAGAAAAACCTCCTAGAACCCCTCATTCTCTTTGTCTTAGTGTGTGTGTGTTTCCTGTGTGTGTTTTCGCTTCGCGCTTGAAAAAAAAAAGCCCTAGACGATACGATTTTGTGAGGTGTGGACCTGCCATTATTCACTTTAATTCAATTGTATACATTAGCTTGAATGACTGTTACAGTACAGAGAGAGGGAGTATGGATGGGGAGAGAGGAGGAGGAGGAGAGAGGGGTTTCCTGGGTCGGAGGTTAGAGGTCATAGGTTAGGGTTAGTTAGGGTTCGTCTGTGTTCTACCAGTTGATTGGAGGATGGCCTGATGGTTTTTCTCTTCCCGCTTAGAATGTTCTACTCCTCTCCTCCCATATCCTCTCTCATCCTCTTTAGATGTTCTAACTCCTCTCCTTCCTGCCTTTCTACTCCTCTCTTAGATGTTGCTACTCGTCTCCTCCCCTCCTTTCTCTTCCTTTTAAAGATGTTCTATACCTCCTCTCACTCGCTCTCCTCCTCCGTTCTCTTCAGATTTAGAATGTTCTACTCCTCTCCTTCTCCTTTCTCTCCCCTTTAGTGTCTACTGCCTCTCCTCCCTCTTTCTCTCCTCTTTAGTGTTCTCTCCTCTCCTCCTCCCTTCTCTCCCCTTTAGATGTTTTTACTCCTCTCCTCCTCCTTTTCCCCTCCCCTTTAAAAGTTCTACTCCTCTCCTCCTCCTTTCTCTCCTCTTTAAAATGGTTCTTCTCCTCTCCTCCTCCTTTCTCTCCTCTTTAGATGTCTACTCCTCTCTCCTCCTTTCTCTTCCTCCTTTGATGTTCTAACTCCTCTCCCCCTCCTTTCTCTTCCCTTTAGATGTTCTACTCCTCTCCTCCTCCTTTCTCTTCCCTTAGATGTTCTACTCCCTCCTCCTCCTTTTCTCTTGTCTTTAGATGTTCTACTCCTCTCCTCCTCCTTTCTCCTTGTCTTTATGTTCTACTCTCCCTGCCTCCTTTCTCTCCTCTGTAGTGTTCTAAATCCTCTCCTCCTCCTTTCTCTTCCCCTTTTGATTGTTCTACTCCTCTCCTCCTCCTTTCTCTGTTTTAGATGTTTTACTCCTCTCCTCCTCCTTTCTCTTTTCTTTAGAGTTCTATCCT
>JAGTTL010001068.1:0-18585 GCA_036851935.1 Coregonus suidteri
TTCACGTAACATAGTAAACTTAAAATCCAGGACCTCAAATTGTTTTATTATTCCTTTGGGTAGGTTTACATAAGACAGGGGTTTACCTAAGGAAAAAAACGAAGTGGGTATTGGGGTTTGGGGTGGATTTCCGTATACCAAAAAATTTCTAGAAACGCAAGGTTGCGAGTTTGAATCTCATCACGGAAAATTTTTGAGCATTTTAAATTTTTACTATTTCATTTTTACTTTTACTACTTTTTACACTTTTGCAACTACTTACATGTTAGTAGCACCCCCCCAACCATCCTTTTTTAGCAAACCCCTTCCCAAACATAACCCTTTTTTAGCCAATTCCCCCTTCCCCTAAAAAAACCCCTTTTAAACCTAACCCTTTTAACCCAAACCACCCTACTCCCAAACCCTAACCCCCCCCCCCTCCGTGCCTAGCAACATTCCGCTACCACCTAGCTAAAATTTTGAAATATTAACGTTGAAAATTTCGAAAACATATTACTTTTTTTGCAAATACAAACATGTTTTACTTTGAAAATACTAACATATTTTACATTTTGAAAATTCGTAAAATATAATAAAATTGTAATTTTTATCAATAAAACAAAGTAGTGAGGGACACCCCAAAAATTAATACTACCATACAAACGAAAACATATCATCTAAATGCATGTCTCAGTTTACTACAGAAATCCCCAAATGCTGGGGAACGGGGTTTGGGGGTGAGGGGTTTTGATGGGGATCATGCCCCACCTTTCAAAGCATTTCAGGTACGATGTGGGTACAGGGCTAGTCTTTAACGGGTTACCTTGGCGTTTTGGGCACAAAATGGGGGTCTGCTTGAAAACATGACAGTAGAAAAAATTTTTGACCCCCTGCTGTTTTGTATTTGCCCACTGCAAAAAAATATTGTCTACTTTTTAATGGTAGGTTTATTTAAAACGTGAAGACAAAATAAACCAAAAAAACCCAAAAAAAACGCAGTCAAAAAGTTATAAATTGATTTGCATTTTAATGGGGAAAAAATATTTCCCCCTTAAATCAAAAGTTTTGGGTCCCAGGGGTCTTTTTTACAGGGAACGACTGAGATTAGGAGCACACTCTTAAAGGGGGTGCCCAATCTCAGCTTTTTCCTGTTAAAGAAAAAAAAATGTCCCCAAACTCAACAATCAATTTCAAATCTCCACCTGGCCAAGAAAAAAGAGCTCTCCAAGTGCAGGAAAGTTGAACCTACACAGGCTGGAATGGGTACAAGCCATCGCCAAAAGCTTGGTGAAAGGTACAACATTGGTGCGAATATTTTCTACTAAGAAACACAAAAGAAATGTCAATCTCCCCGGCCGGGGGGTCCATGCAAGATCCCCCTGTGGGGTTTCAATGACATGGAAAAGGGGGAAACGCCCAGAACTACACGGAGGATTTGTCAATGACTCAAGGCAGCTGGGGCCTGTCACCAAAAAAAAAACAAAATTGGTACCACCCCCACCCGTGAAGGGGCGAAATTGCAGCACCCGCAGGTTCCCCTTAAAAACACATTAATGCCCTCTGAAGTTTTCAGAACATCTGAATGATTCGAGGGGAACTGGGTGAAAATGTTGTGGTAAAAGGACCAAAACGAGCTCTTTGCCCCCTCAACTCGCGTGTATGGGAGGGGAAATGGGCCTAACCCCAAGAACACACCCCCACCGTAAAACATGGAGGGGGAAAACATTATGCTTTGGGGGTTTTTTGCTAGGGGGCGGACACTTATGCATAAAGGGGTGGGGGGCCCTTACCGTCAAAACTTTTGTGGAACCCCTTCCCCCACCCGGTCTTGTAGCCCCTTCCAGCCTTTTGTAGGTCTACAATCTTTTCCCTGCATCTTGGGAGAGCTCTTTGGTTTTTGGCCATGGTGGGAGTTTAAAATCTGATTGTTTTGATTGCTTCTGTGACAGGGGGCCTTTTATACAGGAAACAATTTAAATTTAAAGGAGCACTCCCTTTAAAGTGTGCTCCTAACCCACTCGTTACCTGTATAAAAAACACCTGGACCCAAAAACTCACCCGGGGGCTTTAAAAAGGGGGTCGGGGGTGGGTATTCCGTAGGGACAATGCCCCAAACCCCGGGCCCAAAGGGCAAAAAAGGGAGTGGCTCAAGAAAAAGCAAATTATGTCCTGGAGGGGCCCCCCCCCTGGGCCAGTTCCCAGACCTTAATCCCTAAAAAAACCTGTGGGGGAGTTTTGGGGTTCGAGTTCCAACGTCGGGCCCTCAAAACCCTTAATGACTTGGAGAAGACTGCAAAGAGGGTGGCCCAAAATCCCTCCTGGGGATTTGTGAAAAACCTGGGGGCCCAAACTACAAGAAATGTCTGACCTCTGTGTTTGCCAACAAGGTTTTTTTTTTTCCCAACCCAAAGTCCAAATTTCATTTTTGCAGAGGGGTCAAATCCCTTATTTCCCTCATTAAAATGCAACAATTTAAAAAATTTTTTTACATGCGTTTTTCTGGTTTTGTTGTTGTTTTTCTGTCTTCACTGTTCAAAAAAAACCCAAACCAAATTAAAAATTAAAAGACTGATCATGTCTTTGCCAGGGAAAAACGAAACAAATCAGCGGGGTCAAATATTTTTTTCCCTCCTGTAGGTATTACAAAATGGGTCGGGGAAGAGGCTAAAAATGTCAGTGAAGACACTTGCCTGCGGGTCCCCCTGCTCGGTACACTTCCTGGTAATCTGTCTGGCCCTGCGCCTTTTTTAAAGGTCTTACTACATCGGTTTTAAAAAGGCATAAACCACACACCCGCCCGGGAACATTTTGGGCTTTCCCGCTTTTTATTTTTTGTTTTGCCTCAAAGGGCGAGCATAAAAGGGCTTTAGCTTGCCCTGGTAGGCTCATTAACTGGGGGTTTTTGGGAAGCATCATTGGCAAACTGCCATTGCAAAGCAATCACACCTGCTATTGGGGGGATTTGGGTGTGTGGTCCAAGTCTGGGTTTAAAGGGTCTCTTTTCCAAGCTTAAAAGAAAACCTTCACATGGCCATGGGCCAAAAAAGGGTTTAATACTTTGGGCCATGCTGTCAATCCACATGTTTTTATGCTGTGTTCAAAAAAACGGGGAAACCCCGGAAACGGGAAAATTTCTCAGATTTCCCGGGAGTTCAAGACACTGGGAACCCCTGAAAAAAACTCCGACGGGGAAAATACATTTTGAAAAGTCACCCAAATTTGGAAATTTCCCAAAGGGGGAAACCGGCCCTTTCTTTCTGAGCTCCGACCTGAAGATCACTGAAAACCCATGATTCGCCCTTTTTTTTTCCAAATTTCCCCAGTTGTCTTGAAAGCCCCTAACCCAAAGGTTTCCAGACTTTGATGCAAAATTTTTGCCCAAAAGAAGGACCGCCGAGCCACCTTCATGTTCAAGTGAGCACGAAAAGGGTGAGTCCAAAAATGTCTTGGGGTTCTGCATAAAAAATGTAAATGCTGGGGAGATATTTATACTGTACTAAGAAAGTAATACTAAGTGTATGTTTTTAAAGAAAGCTGTAGCCCATGGGCCTCACCCTAAGGGGGTTTGCCCCTTTCCCTCTCATAACTTAGCCATTTTCTAAACTTGGTAGGGCACATGTGCCTATAGCCTGTTTTGGGAAAAATGTTTCTTTTGAATTTGTAAGAGCTTTCTTTATCTGTTTTATTTTTTCCCCCTTTTTTATCCTACGGTTCTGATTGGTGTAAAAAGGGGGGGGAAAATACTGAAAGAATGGCCCTTTCTGAATTCTGTGCTGTCCTTTTAAAAAGTGCTGAAACAAAAATTTAAAATTGGGACAAATTTTCCGTCCTGGGCCCCGCCCCATTATGTCTTAATTGAAATTACGGTTCCCTCTTATACGCTCTCGTTTCGCTTTGCCATATTTTTGTACACTAAATTGTCTGTAGAAACCCCCTTTTTTTAAAAAAAGTCACCAATCAGCTATGTTTTTAAAAAAGGCGTAATGGGCTGAATAAACTGTTTCGATCCCCGACAAGGCTCCTCTGATGCCAGGTGTAGTGGGTAAGGTTCCCTCCTTGTGTGAAAAAAGCTCTGCTTTTTGGGGACAGCTTTATGTAGGCCCAACATTTTTGTGGGAAACTGTTTGTCCCCGTTATGGGTGGCAATTAATGTATTGTTTGTGTTTTTGTTTGTGTTGGGGAAAGTGGCTTTGCTGGCAGGGCACCCAACAAAAAAAAAAAGGGATTTGCCCCCCCCAAGATTTCCCTTCAAAAATCCCCACGGGGTAAAAATAGTTTAAAAATGATATATTTTTACTCATATATCCCTTCTGCCAGGAAAGCCTACTTTGCATTTAAACTTTTAAAATTGAAAGGGTTTTTTGGGGAAAGTTTTCTTCATCCTAAAAGGTTTTACCAGGGATGATAAAAAAAACCGCGCGCACTCCAAAACAGAAAAGGGGAAATATTGCTTAAAAATTAGTTGTCGATATTTTTGTTAGGTTTGGCTTTTATAAGCCAATAGGGGCTAACCGGGGGGGGAATCATGCCCAAAGTTGGGTTGATTAGATATTCGCTGGGAGCTTGGGTTTTGGATATTGTGAACATTTGTTCTATGACAGTTTTGGCGGTGGCACACTTGAAAATGTAATGTAGTTTCTGAATTGTTTGGCTAGCTACTCATAGGTGTGCTGCGAGCTTCCTGTAGCTCACGATCGACCTGTTGGAGACCCCCTGTTTCTAACGAATGTTATTGATATAAAGTAACCACAATGGTGAACCTCAGGATTATATGTGGATCCCCTGCCAAGGAAGTGAAATTATATTTACAAATTATATAATTCAGCTTTTCTATTCTTTACTTTAATGCAAATTTAATCGAAACTTCTTCATCCAGCCCTTTACATCTCAAATAACTTGTTCAAAACCTATTAAAAGCAGCCTGTAAAGGACTAGGCTCTGGCAGTCTCACTCTCCCAAACTGATATCAGCAACTTAACTTTTATTGACCTTGGAATGTATACACTTATAAAGTCTAGATGTGAGGTATTTGAGCAATCAAAGTTTTCACATGCCAGATCTGACAATCTGTTTGTAGGGAATCCCTCTTTCATAACCTTAAAGGTCCGTTAAAGTGGCAAGAGTTTAAAAATCCTGGGACATTGGTAAATGGGTTTTTGTTCTTTTTTTAGGGGGTTGGAACTTGCAGATATAACCTTGAAATTCCTCAGATGTCAATCTGGGGTTAAGTCCAAAAGGTTCAATAGCAAAGTAAAGCCATTTAGATATTCAATTAAATATATTATCCTTCCTAACATCGAACCACGTCATCAAACACATTAATTAATATTCACCATACATTTTATTAAAGTAATAGATTCACTGAAAATGACAATACACACTATTTGTTGTGTGTGCTCCTGTGGAGTTGAGACGCAGCCGTCTTCTGTTGGCTTTCACTAACAGTTGTTGGCTAATGGTAAGCTAGCTACTGGTACTGTAAGTTAGATCAAATGATCCTGGACCCCATGTCCAAACTCCAACTCCAACTCCTCATTGCTTGGAGGCGTGGAAAGAAGGCACACAACACCTTGTCTCGTTGGGTTTTCTATTACTCAACTTGTAAATAATACATTTGCACTTAGACTCAACTAGCTCCAACAACGAGAACTAGCTTAGGTTCCGTGACTGGGGCAATACCGTACAGTTAACATTTTCTGAAGCTTAACCAGCGCGGGCAACAAATATGACTGAACAACTCTCCACGGTAATTGGCTGTTAAGTCCCATCACTCAAACAATATCTGTGTAGGCGGGATATCCACTTACAACACCACCTCCCTCCAGCAGTGCTGATTCCCTTCAGCATCCACAATAACTAACAACTTTTCCCTAATCTGAACAAACAACAGTGTGTACAAAAATTATTTAGTCAGGCACCAATTGTGCAAGTTCTCCACGAATTAAAAGATGATGAGAGTAGCCTGTAATCTTTTCATCAGAGGTATCACGTCAACTATGACAGACCAAAATTCCAGAAAATAACATTGGTGGAGTCAGGATTTTTAGATGAATTTTATTTGCAAATTAATGGTGGAAAATAAGTATTTGGTCATAACAAAAGTTTCATCAAATACTTTGTCTGTATATACCCTTTGTTGGCAATGACACAGGTGGTCAAAACGTTTCTTGTAATAGTCTTGCACAAGGTTTTTTCACACACTGTTGCTGGTATTTTGGCCCATTCCTCCCATGCCAGATCTCCTCTAGAGCAGTGATGTTTTGGGGCTGTCGCTGGGGCAACACGGACTTTCAACTCCCTCCAAAGATTTTCTATGGGGTTGAGATCTGGAGACTGGCTAATGCACTCCAGGACCTTGAAATGCTTCTTAACGAAGCCACTCCTTCGTTGCCCGTGCGGTGTGGTTGTGGGGATCATTGTCCATGCTGGAAAGACCCAGCCACGTTTCATCTTCAATGCCCTTGCTGATGGAAGGAGTTTTTTCACGCAAAATCTCACAATACATGGCCCCATTCATTCTTTCCTTTACACGGATCAGTCGTCCCTGGTCCCGTTGCAGTCAAAAACAGCCCAAAGCCTGATGTTTCCCACCCCCATGCTTCACATTAGGTAATTGTGTTCTTTTGGATGCTAACTTCGCATCTCTTTGTCCCTCCAAACACGGAAACGGAGTTGAGTTTTACCACAAAGTATATTTTGGTTTTCATCTGACCATATGATATTCTCCAATCCTCTTCTCTCTTCTGATCATCCCAACTGGCACGCTAGCCAAAACTCAGAAACGGGCCTCGGACATGTACTGGCTTACAACAGGGGGACACTTCTGGCACTGCATTGATTTGAGGCCTCTCTGGCGGCGTAGTGGTGTTACTGATGGTAGGCTTGTGTTACTTTGGTCCCAGCTCTTCTGCAGGTCTGTCACTATGTCCCACCGTGTGCGTTCTGGGATTGTTTGCTCCCGCCGTTCTTGTGATCATTTCTTGACCCCACGGGGTGAGATCTTCGTGGAGCCCCAGATCGAGCGAGATTCATCAGTGGGTCTTGTATGTCTTCCATTTCCTAATAATTGCTCCGCACCGTTGATTTCTTCAAACCAAGCTGCTTACCTATTGGAAGATTCAGTCCTTTCCAGCCTGGTGCAGGTCTACAATCTTTCGTTGTCTGGTGTCCTTTGACAGCTCGTTGGTCTTGGCCATAGTGGAGTCTCTTTGGAAGGAGTGACTGTTTTGAGGTTTGTTGACAGGTGTTCCTTTTTATACCTGATAACAAAGTTCAAACAGAGTTGCCATTAATATACAGTAGAGAGTGGACTGGACAAGAGTGCCTCTTAAAGAAGAAGTTACAGGTCTATGAGAGCCATAACTCTTGCCTTGGTTGTATGGTGACGCAAATACTTATTTTCCCAACATAAGATTGCAAATAAATTCATATTAAAAATCCTACAATGTGATTTTCTGGAGACAAAAAATCTCAATTTTGTCTGTCATAGTTGTGACTTGTACCCTGTGATGAAAATTTTATAAGGCCTCCTCTCATCTTTTTAAGTGGGAGGACTTGCAACAATTGGTGGCTTGACTAAATACTTTTTTCCCCCACTGTACTGTAAAAGTTCAACTTAAGCAAAATGCATTTCAACATTTGAGTGTCATCAGTAGTAACAGCAAATAAGGTAAGTACTGTATCTCTCTTCTCTCTTATTATTATTTTTTGTGATAATTTTTTTTTGACTGTACAAGTAAGTAACTTACTAAAGGTGAATGTGAATGTCCTTTTCACCACTATGGCTTAGGGGCATAGTCCTTTATCTTTTTGTGCTGTCCCACATGTTACACCAAATCTCCGCGTTGGTAGGTTTTCTCCTTAGCACGTAGGTCATACGCTTTCTTCTGCCGACCTGTGCTGCTCAAAGATGCTTGCGGGTAGCTTCATGGGTCTCTTTTCAGCTGTGTTTGAAGTCGTCCACAAAGGTATGTTATGTCTCTTTGCTTGTTTTGCAGTTCTGCTGTGTGAAGCCCAGATGTCCTGTGGTTGATACACCCTCTCTGCCCAGCATCATTCTGTTGGGGTGTGAACCCCGTTGTAGAAACGTGGGACGCTGAGGTAGGCAGCAGTGAGTAGGGGTAAGTGCTGGTCCCAGTTCTTTAGATTCTCGTCCGACGTAGCAAGCAGATCATCTGCAGGAGCGTGCGATTAATGCGCTCTAACCTTGAACTATTTGAGGATGGGATGGTAAGGTGTGGTTCTTGTTTTTTGTTTTATCTGCAGTAGGCGGCACAGGAAGCTTTTGAAGTTTCTTCCTGTCGGATCTGTGTGGAGTTTAGGGGACTTCCCGAAGTGAGCAATGAACTCCATGACCAGCCCCAGCTTTTGCTGTGCTCCTCTGCACATTGGTCTGGGAGTGGGTAGGCCTTGACCCAGCATGTGATTGAATCAATGATTGCCAGGATGTACTTTTTTCCATCTGAGATACAGGAAGGGGGCCACGGACATCTAGCTGTAAGCGCTCCATGGTTGATCCTGCCTGTAGTTCTGTAGTTTTTGCCTTCGTTGAGTTACTGGCTGTTTTCTTTGCTTGACAGATGGAGCATTTCTGGATGAAGGGGCGGGCATCTCCACCCATTTCCATGCCAGTGATATCATTGCCTGAGCCACTGGAGAGTATTTCCTTCTCCTAGATGGCCACTTTGAGAAGGGTCGTGACATGCCTGTATTCTCTTTTTGTAGCGAATACAGGGACCTGCAGCAGTAAGGAGGGTTCTGACCCATCATTCCACCATCATTCACTCTATTTGTGTTCAGCATAGCCAGTACTTTTCCACTGGGTCTGCCCTTTGCTCCCTCGCTAGCTGCTCGAAGTCCATGGTCTACATCCAGTTTGGAGAGTTTGTTCCTGCTGTTGTTCTTGTGGTGGTCTCTTGACTGAGTCTGTGAACACCCTGTTTCTTGTGATGTACTGATGCCTATGTGACGAACTGCCAGGGGGATCACGTCGTCCACATCCTCTTAAAACCTTGCCCACAGCTGGTGGAGTTTCCGACAACGGGAGCAGCCTCCACATGGCAAGGTCTCCAAATTTCACCCTGCTTGGGCAGCAGTTGCAGGACTTGACATTTTCGGGGGTGTTGCGAGACAATGCATCTGCGTTTCAGTGCTGGTGACTGCAGCTCTGTTTTGCAGCTCGAAGTCATACTGGTTCAGTTCCTCCAGCCACTTGCCAGCTGTCCTTCAGGGTGCTTGAATCTGAACTTCCATGTGAGGCTACTGTGATCAGTCTGAACAAGAAACTTTTTTGCCCCAGGCGGTACTGGGCGGAACTGACAAGTGAAGCGGTCGATGGCGAGAAGCTTACGCAGTAGCGCTGCTGTGCAGGAGTTAGGTGACAGCTTGCATAGGAAATTACCTTTTCTTCCCCCCACTGCTGTTGCGACAAGACAGCTCCCACGCTCCAGTTAGAAGCATCTGTTGTCCAGAATGAATCTTCCTGCTAGGTATGACAGGACAGGAGTGGTGGTAAGGGCATGCTTGAGGGGCCTCAAAGGCATGCTGGTGCACTTCAGTCCACTGGAACTTTGTATATTTTTTTTAAGGAGCTCATTCAAAGGGTGTGCCATCTCCTGCGAAAGCTGGAAACAAACTTCATGTAGTAGTTACAGAGGCCCTGGAAGGATTGCACCTCCTTGACTGTGTTTGGGGGGGACCAATCCTGACATCCTTTAACAGTTTTGGGTTAGTGCGGATACTGTCTCCATGTATGATTTGTCCCAGGAACAGAACTTACTCTTTGAGAAGGTGGCACTTGGAGGGTTTTCAGTTTCAGGCCATAGCTGTGGAGATGTTCGAACACTTCCATTAAGTGTTCGAACATTAACAGCAGCAGAGTGGTCGTCGGGTAAGCTTGGCGTCGGGTAAGTTTGGCTTTATACATAGCTTGGGCTTTGTCGAGTAAGGCTTAAACTATGTATTTTAGATTGTAGTTAGGTATTGTAGGTAGGTATCGTGGGTTTGTTGTATGTAATTTATTGTAGGTTAGTACTGTATCGGCGGTGCCGGGTGTAGCACGAAGCTAGCTAGCTAGCTAACTCACCACCTGGACTAGCTGGCGAGTAGCTATTAGCAACGTAAAAATAGTTGTCTCACACGCCTGAGAGTGCTTGTAATTACGCCAGCTGGCTGCCTACAATAATTACATACAAGAACTGCCTACCATTCAGCTGTTTTTCTAAACCTCATCGTCTGAACTGTTAACGTTAGGTAGCAAGTGGCTACTGTGCTTGAATTTAGCTAGCTTGTTGCTACCTGGATAGCGACTAGTTAAACAATAGCTGGAACGACCGAGCGAACAGACGCGAACTGGCTGAGTCAATTCAGTGGCTAGCTCTGCACTTGGCTAGCTAACAGTAGCTGCTAGGGGTAGTCATAAACTACACTTGTGTTTTGTTCTTTACATATTGATAGCCCGAGTCGTTCAAGGAATTTGGGACATGGTGACTAGTTAACGTTAGTTTGGCTCTCTTTGTGTTCGCTCGCGCCGTGAAAGGAGGGGTTCTTCTTTGTCTTGAAAGCAATGGCTAGCTAGTTTGCTAACTATCCTAGCTAACTAACTGGCTGAATAAGTTGACGACGGACTCGCTCAAGCTGTCGGGACTAACCCCACAACGTTAGACACGGACACGAACGATCTGCTTGCGTGTTGATACACTGGTGGTTTGTTGTGGCTGAGTATTGGCGTTAAACCGTGTTGTTGGAGACCTGCATGCTAGCTGGCTGTGGCGTCTTATGACGAGGTGCCCGACGTTTTCACAGAATAATACTGCACCTAGTTAGCTAGCTGAATAAACTAAGTTAGTCTCTTCCTAGAAAACATTGAACCGCTGTAGTTTACAACAATTATAGTTTCTGAGGTGGAAGTTGGGATGAGTTATATTTGGGAGTTGTGGTGATGGAGGCCCCGCTCTCTCCTTTCCCAGATGTTTAGTTTCATTTCATTCTGATCTCCTCTGCATTATTGTAGCCATCTCTACTGCAGCCTGTCAACCATGCCTCTGCCTATCCCTGTTCTCTCCTATCCGCAAAGGCTACACAAACGCCTCACACCGCGTGGCTGCTGCCTCTCTAACCTGGTGGTCCCTGCCGCCACGACCCCGTGGAGTTCCAGGTCTCAGGCAGCCTCTGGAACTGCCGTTTCTGCTGCCAACAAGGCAGAGTTCATCTCAGCCTATGCTACCCTCCAGTCCCTCGACTTCTTGGCGCTGACGGAACACTGGATTACCACTGAAAACACTGGCTACCCCTGCTGCTCTCTCCTCTCGTACTGACCATGTGTTCTCGCATACCCGAGAGCATCTGGTCAGCCGGGGTGGTGGCACAGGGAATCCTCATCCCTCCCAAGTGGACATTCTCAATTTTTCCCCTGACCCATCTGTCTATCTCTCATTTGAATTCCATGCTGTCACAGTCACTAGCCCATTTAAGCTTAATATCCTTGTCATCTATCGCCCTCCAGGTTCCCTTGGAGAGTTCATCAATGAGCTTGACGCCTTGAATAAGTTCCTTTCCTGAGGATGCTCACCCCTCACAGTTCTGGGGGATTTCAACCTCCCTAACGTCTACATTTGACTCATTCTCTCTGCCTCCTTCTTTCCACTCCTCTCCTCTTTTGACCTCACCCTCTCACCGTCCCCCCCTACTCACAAGGCAGGCAATACGCTTGACCTCATCTTCACTAGATGCTGTTCTTCTACTAATCTCACTGCAACTCCCCTCCAAGTCTCCGACCAACTACTTTGTATCCTTTTCTCTCATCCCTCTCCTCCAACACTAACTCACTCTGTCCCTACACAGATGGTAATGCGCCGTCGCAAACCTTCGCTCTCTCTCTTCCCGCTACTCTCTTCCTCTTCCATCCTATCATCTCTTCCCTCTGCTCAATCCTTCTCCCTCCAATCTCCTGATTCTGCCTCCTCAACCCTCCTCTCCTCCCTTTCTGCATCCTTTGACTCTCTATGTCCCCTATCCCTCCCGGCCGGCTCGGTCCTCCCCTCCAGCTCCGTGGCTTGATGACTCATTGCGAGCTCACAGAACAGGGCTCCGGGCAGCCGAGCGGAAATGGAAGAAAACTAGACTCCCTGCGGACCTGGCATCCTTTTCACTCCCTCCCTCTCTACATTCGCTTCATCTGTTTCTGCTGCTAAGGCCACTTTCTACCACTCTAAATTCCAAGCATCTGCCACATTCTTTGCCACATTCTCCTCCCTGCTGAATCCCCCCCCCCCCCCCCCCCCCCCCCCCCTCGCCCTCTCTGGTGGATGACTTGTCAACAATGTTGAAAAGAAGGTTGACGACATCCGATCCTCGTTTGTTAAGTCAAATGACACTGCTGGTCCTGCTCACACTGCCCTACCCTATGCTTTGACTTCTTTCTCCCCTCTCTCTCCAGATAAAATCTTGCGACTTGTGACGGCAGGTAGCGCGCCCAACACCTGCCCGCTTGACCCTATCCCCCCTCTCCTCTCTCTCCAGACCATCTCCGGTGACCTTCTCCCTTACCTCACCTCGCTGATCAACTCATCCTTGACCGCTGGCTATGTCCCTTCCGTCTTCAAGAGAGCGAGAGTTTGCCCCCCTTCTCAAAAACCAACACTCGATCCCTCTGATGTCAACAACTACAGACCAGTATCCCTTCTTTCTTTTCTCTCTCCAAAACTATTGAGCGTGCCGTCTTTAGCCAACTCTCTTGCTATCTCTCTCAGAATGACCTTCTTGATCCAAACCAGTCAGTTTCAAGACTGGTCATTCAACTGAGACTGCTCTTCTCTGTGGTCACGGAGGCTCTCCGCACTGCTAAAAGCTAACTCTCTCTCCTCTGCTCTTGTCCTTCTAGACCTGTCTGCTGCCTTTGATACTGTGAACCATCAGATCCCTCCTCTCCACCCTCTCCGAGCTGGGCATCTCCCGGCGCGGCTCTCACTCTTGGATTGCGTCCTACCTGACCGGTATCGCTCCTACCAAGTGGCGTGGCGAGAAGCTGTCTGTCGTGCGCACCACGTGCTCTCACCACTGGGGGGGTGTCCCCCAGGGCTCAGTTCTAGGCCCTCTCCTATTCTCACTATACACCAAGTCACCTTGGCACTGTCATAATCCTCACATGGCCTCTCCTATCATTGCTATGCTGACGACACACAACTAATCTTCTCCTTTCCCCCTTCTGATAACCAGGTGGCGAATCGCATCTCTGCATGTCTGGCAGACATATCAGTATGGATGACGGATCACCACCTCAAGCTGAACCTCGGCAAGACGGAGCTGCTCTTTCCTCCCGGGGAAGGACTGCCCTTCCATGATCTCGTCCATCACGGTTGACAACTCCGTTGTGTCCTCCTCCCAGAGTGCGAAGAGCCTTGGCGTGACCCTGGACCACACCCTGTCGTTCTCCGCTAACATCAAGGCGGTGACCCGATCCTGTAGGTTCATGCTCTACAACATTCGGAGAGTACGACCCTGCCTTACACAGGAAGCGGCACAGGTCCTAATCCAGGCACTTGTCATCTCCCGTCTGGATTACTGCAACTCACTGTTGGCTGGGCTCCCTGCCTGTGCCATTAAAACCCTACAACTCATCCAGAATGCCGCAGCCCGTCTGGTGTTCAACCTTCCCAGTTCTCTCACGTCACCCCCGCTCCTCCGCACACTCCACTGGCTTCCAGTTTGAAGCTCGCATCTGCTACAAGACCATGGTGCTTGCCTACGGAGCTGTGAGTGGGGAACGGCACAAAGAAACCCTCCTTACCTTCAGGCTCTGATCAGTCCCCCCTACACCCAAACGAGGGCCACTGCGTTCATCCACCTCTGGCCTGCTGGCTCCCCTACCTCTGCGGAAGCATAGTTTCCCCGCTCAGCCCAGTCAAAACTGTTCGCTGCTCTGGCACCCCAATGGTGGAACAAGCTCCCTCACGACGCCAGGACAGCGGAGTCACTCACCACCTTCCGGAGACATTTTGAACCCCACCTCCTTTAAGGAATACCTGGGATAGGATAAAGTAATCCTTCTACCCCCCCACACCCCCCCCCATTTTACTCCACCCCCCCCCCCCCCCCCCCCCCCCCCCAAAAAAAAAAAAAACATTGTAAAGTGGTTATCCACTGGCTATAAAGGTGAATGCACCTATTTTGTAAGTCGCGCTCGATGTTGTTGCCCAAGATGATGATGTCGTCGAGGTAGATCAGGAGTGTCTCCCACTGGAGTCCACGTAGCACCAGCGCCATTGCCCTCTGGAAGTGCTTGAGCATTGCACAATCCAAAGGCATTCTGGAGTACTCGAACAGTCCCAGAAGTGGCCCAGATCTGTGTCACTGGAGGGCAAACAGGCTTTTAAAACTGCATCAGCAAAGCAGTAAACCATTCCTGTTGCTCCTGTGCTCAGGGCCTCACTGGAGGAGGCGTAGAGGAGTTGAAGAACCTCCGGACGGTCCAGTGCACTGAGGGTTTGCACTCTCCCGATGCTGGCCTGGGGGACGGGCACTGTTTCTATTTGTGAGGGGGAGTTCTTTCCTCCTTGCTCCATGTCTGTTTCGCGGTGTGTTAAGCTGGTCTGAGGCTGGAGTTTGTGGGGTTTAGGATACACCTCAATCAGAATTCCAAGACACGCCGTTGGGAAGTGAATTTTTGACACTGCCAGATGAGACGTCCTCAGCGATGTTCACTGGTTCTAAGATGGAGGGAACACAAGGCTTGGGAGTGTCAACCGTTCCCCAGATTAAGCACTCACACTCAGGAGGGATGATGGTGTCTGTCTCCAGTGTGACTCTAGCGACAGAGTAGTCTGGGCCTGCTCCCCCCACGATCTGCGCCGGAACTGCCTCTCCATCAATGTAGACAATGCCACTTGTGTGGATGGCCACATTTGCTGCCCTCAGGAAATCAAGTCCCAGGAGTAAGGCATCGTTTATTGGGGCCACATTCACATCCCAGTCCATTTCTTTGAGCCCTATTTGAACTCTACCTTGAGCCCACTGATGGCTGACATCTCTTTTCCTGACTCTGCGTAGCCAAGGCTAGCTTTGGAGAGACATACATTGCTTTGGACGGGGAGCAGCTTGTAGGTTTGCTCCGAGATGACTGTGGCCTCTGCACCGGTGCCCACGATGGCGTTTATAGTGACCCCATTTACTTGGACTGCGATCTGAAGGCTTTGGCCTCGACTAGCAGCTCACTCTAGACTCAGGACTTTGTCCTTGTTCATGGTGGTGAGGTCTGGAGTTGGGTCGCTGTCTGGAGCTCTGGATGGGGCGGGGCTAGGAGACCTTGAGTCTTCTGAAATGCCCCCCCCCCCCCCCCCCCCCCCCCTGGCTATCCTCCATCCTGCTTAGCTTGTCCATCAGTGTGCAGACCCATTCAGGAGCTGTCCTTGGAAGCAGGCTGTGCAGGCTCCCCAGCCACTCTATCATCAGACCCATCCCTCATTGTTAGTTAGAAAATGGACTGAGTTTTATGGTTGAAAAATATTCAAAAAAGAAGAAAAAACAAATATTTCTCATATATTTCATGAAGAACTGGGGCTCAATGTCTTTACATTTTTTATTTCTCAAATAGTTATGACATATGAACAATTTAAATGTGGATTTTAAATTCCACTGGCACAATCAAAAAGGGAAAATACTGTGCTGGGAGGAAAACAGTCTCTCTTTATATTCAAGGAAAAACTATCTGTTGGAGGAGAAAAAAGAAGTAAACAGTTTCTGTCTGCAGTACACACAGCACAGGCCTTTACATTGCACTGTGATTATGAAATGGAGAAAATATATACTGAGGTGGAAAATAAAAAACTATCTCACTCTGTATACTGATGCACTGGCTCCATGCACTGACAGCGTCCTGCGTCCAGCGTTTGGCTTCCTGGACCCCTGTCAACTCCAACTCCTCATTGCTTGGTGGCGTGGAAAGTAGGCTACGACAACCTACTCACTTTGGGTGTTTTATTTCCAACTTGTAAATAATACATTGCACTTAGATCTACTAGCTCCAACACAAGAACTAGCTTGGTTCCGTGCTGGGGCAATATGTACAGTCAAAATCTGATGCTTAAACCAGCGCACAACAAATATAACTGAACAACTCTCACGTGATTTGGCTGGTAAGCCATCACTCAAACAATAACTATGTAGGCCTGATCTTCACTTACAACAATATACAGTGGGGAAAAAAAGTATTAGTCAGCCACCAATTGTGCAAGTTCTCCCACTTAAAAAGATGAGAGAGGCCTGTAATTTTCATCATAGGTAGCACGTCAACTATGACAGACAAATTAGGAAAAACAATCCAGAAATCACATTTGTAGGATTTTTAATGAATTTATTTGCAAATTATGGTGGAAAATAAGTATTTGGTCAATAACAAAAGTTACTCAATATATACCCTTTGTTGGCAATGACACAGGTCACATTTTTCTGTAAGTCTTCACAAGGTTTTTCACACACTGTTGCTGGTATTTTGGGCCCATTCCTCCATGCAGATCTCCTCTAGAGCAGTGATGTTTTGGGGCTGTCGCTGGGCAACACAGACTTTCAACTCCCTCCAAAGATTTTCAATGGGTTGAGATCTGGAGCACTGCTAGACCACTCCAGGACCTTGAAATGCTTCTTACGAATGCCACTCCTTCGTTGCCCGATTGCGGTGTGTTTTGGGATCATTGTCATGCTGAAAGACCCAGCCACGTTTCATCTTCAATGCCCTTGCTGATGGAAGGAGGTTTTCAACTCAAAATCTCACGATACATGGCCCCATTCATTCTTCCTTTACACAGATCAGATTGTCCTGGTCCCTTTGCAGAAAAACAGTCCCAAAGCATGATGTTTTCCACCACCCCCCATGCTTCTTCACAGTATGTATGGTGTTCTTTGGATGGCAACTCAGCATTCTTTGTCCTCCAAACACGACGAGTTGAGTTTTTAACCAAAAAGTTCTATTTTTGGTTTCATCTGACCATGATGACATTCTCACCCCAATCCTCTTCTGGATCATTCCAAATGCACTCTAGCAAACTTCAGACGGGCCTGGACTGTACGGGCTTACGCAGGGGGGCCACTATCTGCACTGACAGTAATTGAGAGTCCCTGGCGGCGTATAGTGTGGGTTACTGATGGTAGGCTTTGTTACTTTGGTCGCCAGCTCTCTAGCAGGTCATTGCACTAGGTCCCCCCGTTGTGGGTTCTGGGGATTTTTGCTCACCGTTCTTGTGATTCATGTTTGACCCCACGGGGTGAGATCTTGCGTGGAGCCCCAGATCGAGGGAGAGTTATCAGTTGTCTTGTATGTCTTCCATCTCCTAATAAATTGCTCCCACAGTTTGATTTTCTTCAAACCAAGCATGCTTACCCCCGTTGCAGATTCAGTCCTTACCCAGCCTGGTGCCGGTCTAAACAATTTTGTTTATGGGTCCTTTGACAGCTCTTTGGTCCTTGGCCAATTAGTGGAGTTTGGAGTGTGACAGTGTTTGAGGTTGTGGGACAGGGGTCCTTTTTTCTGATAACAAGTTCAAACAGGTGCCATTAATACAGGTAACGAGTGGGGGACAGAAGCCCTTTAAAATAAGAAGTTTACCCGGGGCTGTGAGAGCCAAAAACTTGCTTGTTTGTAGGGGCCAAAAACTTATTTTCCACCATAAATTTGGGAAATAAATTTTATAAAAAATCCTACAATGTGTTTTTTTTGGGTTTTTTTTCTCAAATTTTTCTGTCCCAGGGTTTACTGTTAAAAAAAAAAAAAACCCATGATGACAATTACAGGCCACTCTCCTCTTTTTAAGGGGGGGAAAAAACCCCCCCCTTTCACATTTTGGTTTGGGTGACTAAATACTTTTTTTTTTCCCCACTGTACTTTTTACATTTTTTCAATTTTTTTTTCATTTAGCAGACTCTCCTTTTTTCAGAGCGGAAATTACGTTAGTTAGTTAGTGCAAAACATTTTTTTTTAAACCCCTTTGGGTAAATAGCAACCCTTGCTAAAACTTGCTCTGGACGAGTAAAAATGATATATTTTTTTGGGCTCCTATTCCCAGAGTAAGCAAAAGACTTGGGAGTTACCATGAAAAGGTTAAGTTTTGTTTTTTTTTGAAATACTCCCCTTTATGGAGGTTTTCGTATTTATATAGGAAAAAGACAAAAAAAGAGGGCCCCTCCAAAATGGGCCGTAAAAAAAACTCCAAGGTACCTGTATTTATTTATTTTTTTACAAAAAAAAGACAAGGGTTTATGGGGATGCCTCTGCAAAAAGTGGTTTAAAAAAATGTAAAAATTGCAAAAAAGAGGGGGGCCCTAACCTATAAAAGCATAATAAATTACTTGGAATTTAAAAAGGTTTTTAAACTGCAAAATATAGTTTTTTAGATACGGGGCAATTTTTCAAGTCCCAGAAACTCAGAAAAGATTTTGGGGTGGGCTTTTCCCCTTTTTTTTACTCCCAAATCATCACCTTTAAAGCAAAATTTTTTTTTTTTGGAAAACCCCGCAAAGTGTTTAGAACTTTCTAATTTTTCCCGTATTTTCAAACTTAAATTTACTTTTTTTTTCAAAATCCCGACCTTTTCCATGTGAAAAACCATCTAAAAAGCA
>JAGTTL010001069.1:0-15000 GCA_036851935.1 Coregonus suidteri
GGGACCTTGAGAATGGGGTGTCAGCTATGATATGGGACCTTGAGAATGGGGTGTCAGCTATGATATGGGACCTTGATAATGGGGTGTCAGCTATGATATGGGACCTTGAGAATGGGGTGTCAGCTATGATATGGGACCTTGAGAATGGGGTGTCAGCTATGATATGGGACCTTTGAGAATGGGGTGTCAGCTATGATATGGGACCTTGAGAATGGGGTGTCAGCTATGATATGGGACCTTGAGTTTGAAAAACGGTATTTTGGTTATTGAACTACAGTGGGTGAAGTGGATTCCATCATGGGTCCCTGATATCTGTACTATACAGAAATGCATAATTATGGACATAAGAGATAGATTTACTGGGTTAGGGATAGATTTACTGGGTTAGTCCACGCGAGACCCAGTAAGTTAGTCCACGCGAGACCCACTTTTATCCCCCCCCCCCCCCCCCCCGATATACACACTTTTATTTATTTACCGATGGTAGATGTTGTCTAAGACCCCTTTTCCATCCGTTTGACCACAAATCAAAGCGTTTGCTTATTTCTAATTTTTAGAATGGAAAATGGTTGAAAAATGTATATATGCCTTAATTTCTAAAACATATAGACTCTTAGCTTTCATTTGACATGCTCCTATAAACTTCACATGTTGGTGCTCACGGGTCCATTTAGTTAGAAATGCTCTTAACAATCTTGTAGCAATACCTGCAGCAGACTCAGTAGGAAAGGGCTGGGGGGCTGGGGGGCTGGGGGGCTGGGGGGCTGGAGAGGTTGGAATAGAGCTCAGTTCACCAAGTTCATGTATTAATAGAGCTGGGGGAGTTCAGCTAGAGGGCAGGAGATGGAGGGAGATGAGGGGAGGAGATGGAGGGGAGGGAGATGGAGGGAGATGAGGGGAGGAGATGGAGGGAGAGGAGGGCAGGAGATGGAGGGGCTAGAGGGGAGGAGATGGATGGAGATGAGGGGAGGAGATGGAGGGAGATGGAGGGTAGGAGATGGAGGGAGATGAGGGGAGGAGATGGATGGAGAGGGGAGGAGATGGAGGGAGATGAGGGAGGAGATGGAGGGAGATGAGGGTAGGAGATGGAGGGAGATGAGGGGTAGGAGTGGAGGGAGAGATGAGATGGAGGGAGATGAGGGGAGGAGATGGAGGGAGATGAGGGGAGGAGATGGAGGGAGATGAGGGGAGAAGATGAGGGAGATGAGGGTAGGAGATGGAGGGAGATGAGGGGAGGAGATGGAGGGAGATGAGGGGAGGAGATGGAGGGAGATGAGGGGAGGAGATGGAGGGAGATGAGGGGAGGAGATGGATGGAGAGGAGGGGAGGAGATGGAGGGAGATGAGGGCAGGAGATGGAGGGAGAGGAGGGGAGGAGGTGGAGGGAGATGAGGGGAGGAGATGGAGGGAGATGAGGGTAGGAGATGGAGGGAGATGAGGGGAGGAGATGGAGGGAGATGAGGGGAGGAGATGGAGGGAGAGGAGGGAGAGGAGGGGAGGAGATGGAGGGGAGGAGATGGAGGGGAGGAGATGGAAGGAGAAGAGGGGAGGAGATGGGGGAGAGGAGGGAGAGGAGGGGAGGAGATGGAGGGAGAGGAGGGGAGGAGAGGAGATGGAGGGAGAGGAGGGGAGGAGAGGAGATGGAAGGAGAAGAGGGGAGGAGATGGGGGAGAGGAGGGGAGGAGGGGAGGAGATGAGAGAGAGGTGATGGCAGGAGAGGAGGGGAGGAGATGGAGGGAGAGGAAGCTGTGAGGAAAGCCTGCTGTAGTGATAAACCCCAGCCTGACCCAGTACAGTACAACCACACCAATACTACTACTGCCTCTCTCCTGAGGACTAGATGAAAGCAGAGCCTTTTAGATGAAAGAACAACACACTGATGAATTACAGCATGAATATGTTGATAATCCATTGGTAAAACAGACAATCCGATCTAACTAGCTTGTTAGCCATCTGCCTATATAAGACCTGGCAACAGGGTCTTAATGACTGGGAAGATACATGTAAGTAGCAGGGGTAAGTAGCAGGGATAAGTAGAAGGGAAGATACATGTAAGTAGCAGGGGTAAGTAGCAGGGATAAGTAGAAGGGAAGATACATGTAAGTAGCAGGGATAAGTAGAAGGGAAGATACATGTAAGTAGCAGGGAAGATACATGTAAGTAGCAGGGATAAGTAGAAGGGAAGAGCAGTTGTAAGTAGCAGGGGTAAGTAGCAGGGAAGATACATGTAAGTAGCAGGGATAAGTAGAAGGGAAGAGCAGTTGTAAGTAGCAGGGGTAAGTAGCGGGGAAAGTAGAAGGGAAGATACATGTAAGTAGCAGGGATAAGTAGAAGGGAAGATACATGTAAGTAGCAGGGATAAGTAGTAGGGAAGATACATGTAAGTAGCAGGGATAAGTAGAAGGGAAGATACATGTAAGTAGCAGGGATAAGTAGAAGGGAAGATACATGTAAGTAGAAGGGGTAAGTAGCAGGGATAAGAAGAAGGGAAGATACATGTAAGTAGCAGGGGTAAGTAGAAGGGAAGATACATGTAAGTAGAAGGGGTAAGTAGCAGGGATAAGAAGAAGGGAAGATACATGTAAGTAGCAGGGATAAGTAGAAGGGAAGATACATGTAAGTAGCAGGGATAAGTAGAAGGGAAGAGCAGTTGTAAGTAGCAGGGGTAAGTAGCAGGGAAGATACATGTAAGTAGCAGGGATAAGTAGAAGGGAAGAGCAGTTGTAAGTAGCAGGGGTAAGTAGCAGGGATAAGTAGAAGGGAAGATACATGTAAGTAGCAGGGATAAGTAGAAGGGAAGATACATGTAAGTAGCAGGGATAAGTAGAAGGGAAGATACATGTAAGTAGAAGGGGTAAGTAGCAGGGATAAGAAGAAGGGAAGATACATGTAAGTAGCAGGGGTAAGTAGAAGGGAAGATACATGTAAGTAGAAGGGGTAAGTAGCAGGGATAAGAAGAAGGGAAGATACATGTAAGTAGCAGGGGTAAGTAGAAGGGAAGATACATGTAAGTAGAAGGGGTAAGTAGAAGGGAAGATACATGTAAGTAGAAGGGGTAAGTAGCAGGGATAAGAAGAAGGGAAGATACATGTAAGTAGCAGGGGTAAGTAGAAGGGAAGATACATGTAAGTAGCAGGGATAAGTAGAAGGGAAGATACATGTAAGTAGCAGGGGTAAGTAGAAGGGAAGATACATGTAAGTAGCAGGGGTAAGTAGAAGGGAAGATACATGTAAGTAGCAGGGATAAGTAGAAGGGAAGATACATGTAAGTAGAAGGGGTAAGTAGAAGGGATAAGAAGAAGGGAAGATACATGTAAGTAGAAGGGAAGATACATGTAAGTAGCAGGGGTAAGTAGCAGGGATAAGTAGGAGGGAAGATATATGTAAGTAGCAGGGGTAAGTAGCAGGGATAAGTAGAAGGGAAGATACATGTAAGTAGCAGGGGTAGTAGCAGAGGTACGTATAGGGGTAAATAGCAGGGTCACATTGCAGGGGTAAGATAAGTGGTAAGCAGCACACCGGGGGTTAACAACCCATCTGCACTTCCTGGCACTGAGACTTGGACCTGACCAATATTACTTATTCATGGATGATGTATCCTAGATGCTGTTATGTTCTGTTCAGCAGACAGACTTGCCTCATCAACACTTTACCAAGAACATGACTGGATCATAGACGATGCATCCTAGATGCTGACAGACTAGACAGAGCCTCTGTAGACCAGACTAGACAGAGCCTCTGTAGACCAGACTAGGCAGAGCCTCTGTAGACCAGACTAGACAGAGCCGCTGTAGACCAGACCAGACTAGACAGAGCCGCTGTAGACCAGACAGGACTAGACAGAGCCTCTGTAGACCAGACCAGACAGAGCCTCTGTAGACCAGACTAGACAGAGCCTCTGTAGACCAGACCAGACAGAGCCTCTGTAGACCAGACCAGACTAGACAGAGCCGCTGTAGACCAGACTAGACTAGACAGAGCCTCTGTAGACCAGACTAGACAGAGCCTCTGTAGTCCAGACTAGACTGAGCCTCTGTAGACTAGACTAGACAGAGCCTCTGTAGACCAGACTAGACAGAGCCTCTGTACCCAGACCAGACTAGACAGAACCTCTGTAGACCAGACTAGACAGAGCCTCTGTAGACCAGACCAGACAGAGCCTCTGTAGACCAGACCAGACTAGACAAAGCCTCTGTAGACCAGACTAGACAGAGCCTCTGTAGACCAGACTAGACAGAGCCTCTGTAGACCAGACTAGACAGAGCCTCTGTAGACCAGACCAGACTAGACAGAGCCTCTGTAGACCAGACCAGACAGAGCCTCTGTAGACCAGACTAGACAGAGCCTCTGTAGACCAGACCAGACAGAGCCTCTGTAGACCAGACTAGACAGAGCCTCTGTAGACCAGACTAGACAGAGCCTCTGTAGACCAGACTAGACAGAGCCTCTGTAGACCAGACCAGACTAGACAGAGCCTCTGTAGACCAGACTAGACAGAGTCTCTGTAGACCAGACTAGACAGAGCCTCTGTAGACCAGACTAGACAGAGCCTCTGTAGACCAGACTAGACAGAGCCTCTGTAGACCAGACTAGACAGAGCCTCTGTAGACCAGACTAGACAGAGCCTCTGTAGACCAGACTAGACAGAGCCTCTTTAGACCAGACCAGACCAGACAGAGCCCCTGTAGACCAGACCAGACTAGACAGAGCCTCTGTAGACCAGACTAGACAGAGCCTCTTTAGACCAGACTAGACAGAGCCTCTGTAGACCAGACCAGACTAGACAGAGCCTCTGTAGACCAGACCAGACTAGACAGAGCCTCTGTAGACCAGACTAAACAGAGCCTCTGTAGACCAGACTAGACAGAGCCTCTGTAGACCAGACTAGACAGAGCCACTGTAGACCAGACCAGACTAGACAGAGCCTCTGTAGACCAGACTAGACAGAGCCTCTGTAGACCAGACCAGACAGAGCCTCTGTAGACCAGACCAGACAGAGCCTCTGTAGACCAGACCAGACAGAGCCTCTGTAGACCAGACTAGACAGAGCCTCTGTAGACCAGACTAGACTAGACAGAGCCTCTGTAGACCAGACCAGACAGAGCCACTGTAGACCAGACCAGACTAGACAGAGCCTCTGTAGACCAGACTAGACAGAGCCACTGTAGACCAGACCAGACCAGACAGAGCCACTGTAGACCAGACTAGACTAGACAGAGCCTCTGTAGACCAGACCAGACAGAGCCACTGTAGACCAGACTAGACCAGACAGAGCCTCTGTAGACCAGACCCAGACAGAGCCTCTGTAGACCAGACTAGACAGAGCCTCTGTAGACCAGACTAGACAGAGCCTCTGTAGGACCAGACCAGACAGACAGAGCCAGACTAGACCAGACTAGACAGAGCCTCTGTAGACCAGACTAGACAGAGCCTCTGTAGACCAGACAGACAGACTGTAGACCCACTGTAGACCAGACCAGACTAGACAGAGCCTCTGTAGACCAGACCAGACAGAGCCTCTGTAGACCAGACCAGACCAGACAGAGCCTCTGTAGACCAGACTAGCCTCTGACAGACAGCCTCTGTAGACCAGACTAGACTGTAGACCAGAGCCTCTGTAGACCAGACTAGACAGAGCCTCTGTAGACCAGACTAGACAGAGCCTCTGTAGACCAGACTAGACAGAGCCTCTGTAGACCAGACTAGACAGAGCCTCTGTAGACCAGACTAGACAGAGCCTCTGTAGACCAGACCAGACTAGACAGAGCCTCTGTAGACCAGACTAGACAGAGCCTCTGTAGACCCAGACTAGACAGAGCCTCTGTAGACCAGACTAGACAGAGCCTCTGTAGACCAGACTAGACAGAGCCTCTGTAGACCAGACTAGACAGAGCCTCTGTAGACCAGACTAGACAGAGCCTCTGTAGACCTAGACAGAGCCTCTGTAGACAGAGCCTCTTTACCAAGACCAGACCAGACAGACAGAGCCCCTGTAGACCAGACCTATAGACAGAGCCTCTGTAGACCAGACTAGACAGAGCCTCTGTAGACCAGACTAGACAGAGCCTCTGTAGACCAGACCAGACTAGACAGAGCCTCTGTAGACCAGACCAGACTAGACAGAGCCTCTGTAGACCAGACTAGACAGAGCCTCTGTAGACCAGACTAGACAGAGCCTCTGTAGACCAGACTAGACAGAGCCTCTGTAGACCAGACCAGACTAGACAGAGCCTCTGTAGACCAGACTAGACAGAGCCTCTGTAGACCAGACCAGACAGAGCCTCTGTAGACCAGACCAGACAGAGCCTCTGTAGACCAGACCAGACAGAGCCTCTGTAGACCAGACTAGACAGAGCCTCTGTAGACCAGACTAGACTAGACAGAGCCTCTGTAGACCAGACCAGACAGAGCCACTGTAGACCAGACCAGACTAGACAGAGCCTCTGTAGACCAGACTAGACAGAGCCACTGTAGACCAGACCAGACCAGACAGAGCCACTGTAGACCAGACTAGACTAGACAGAGCCTCTGTAGACCAGACAGACAGACAGAGCTCTGTAGACCAGACCAGACCAGACAGAGCCTCTGTAGACCAGACTAGACAGAGCCTCTGTAGACCAGACTAGACAGAGCCTCTGTAGACCAGACTAGACAGAGCCACTGTAGACCAGACCAGACTAGACAGAGCCTCTGTAGACCAGACTAGACAGAGCCTCTGTAGACCAGACCAGACAGAGCCTCTGTAGACCAGACTAGACAGAGCCTCTGTAGACCAGACTAGACAGAGCCTCTGTAGACCAGACTAGACAGAGCCTCTGTAGACCAGACTAGACTAGACAGAGCCTCTGTAGACCAGACCAGACAGAGCCTCTGTAGACCAGACCAGACTAGACAGAGCCTCTGTAGACCAGACCAGACAGAGCCACTGTAGACCAGACCAGACCAGACAGAGCCTCTGTAGACCAGACTAGACAGAGCCTCTGTAGACCAGACTAGACAGACAGAGCTCTGTAGACCAGACTAGACAGAGCCTCTGTAGACCAGACCAGACAGACAGAGCCTCTGTAGACCAGACTAGACAGAGCCTCTGTAGACCAGACCAGACAGAGAGCCTCTGTAGACCAGACTAGACAGAGCCTCTGTAGACCAGACTAGACAGAGACTCTGAGCCTCTGTAGACCAGACTAGACAGAGCCTCTGTAGACCAGACCAGACAGAGCCTCTGTAGACCAGACCAGACAGAGCCTCTGTAGACCAGACCAGACTAGACAGAGCCTCTGTAGACCAGACCAGACAGAGCCACTGTAGACCAGACCAGACCAGACAGAGCCTCTGTAGACCAGACTAGACAGAGCCACTGTAGACCAGACCAGACTAGACAGAGCCTCTGTAGACCAGACTAGACAGAGCCACTGTTTAGACCAGACCAGACTAGACAGAGCCTCTGTAGACCAGACTAGCCTCTGTAGACCAACTAGCAGAGCCTCTGTAGACCAGACCAGACAGAGCCTCTGTAGACCAGACTAGACAGAGCCTCTAGTAGACCAGACTAGACAGAGCCTCTGTAGACCAGCCAGACTAGACAGAGCCTCTGTAGACCAGACTAGACAGAGCCTCTGTAGACCAGACCAGACAGAGCCTCTGTAGACCCACCAGACAGACCAGACTAGACAGAGACAGAGCCTCTAGACCAGACCAGACAGAGCCACTGTAGACCAGACCAGACTAGACAGAGCCTCTGTAGACCAGACTAGACAGAGCCTCTGTAGACCAGACCAGACTAGACAGAGCCTCTGTAGACCAGACTAGACAGAGCCTCTGTAGACCAGACTAGACAGAGCCTCTGTAGACCAGACTAGACAGAGCCTCTGTAGACCAGACCAGACAGAGCCTCTGTAGACCAGACCAGACAGAAGCCTCTGTAGACCAGACTAGACAGAGCCTCTGTAGACCAGACCAGACAGAGCAGAGCCTCTGTAGACCAGACTAGACAGAGCCTCTGTAGACCAGACTAGACAGAGCCTCTGTAGACCAGACCAGACTAGACAGAGCCTCTGTAGACCAGACTAGACAGAGCCAGCCACAGTAGACCCTCTGAGACCAGACTAGACAGAGCCTCTGTAGACCAGACCAGACAGAGCCTCTGTAGACCAGACCAGACTAGACAGAGCCTCTGTAGACCAGACTAGACAGAGCCTCTGTAGACCAGACTAGACAGAGCCTCTGTAGACCAGACCAGACCAGACAGAGCCTCTGTAGACCAGACCAGACAGAGCCTCTGTAGACCAGACCAGACCAGACTAGACAGAGCCTCTGTAGACCAGACTAGACAGAGCCACTGTAGACCAGACCAGACCAGACAGAGCCTCTGTAGACCAGACAGACTAGACAGAGCCCTGTAGACCAGACCAGACCAGACAGAGTCTCTGTAGACCAGACTAGACAGAGCCTCTGTAGACCAGACCAGACAGAGCCTCTGTAGACCAGACAGACAGACAGAGCCTCTGAGACCAGACTAGACAGAGCCTCTGTAGACCAGACCAGACCAGACAGAGCCTCTGTAGACCAGACTAGACAGAGCCTCTGTAGACCAGACCAGACCAGACAGAGCCTCTGTAGACCAGACCAGACTAGACAGAGCCCTGCTGACCAGACCAGACAGAGCCTCTGTAGACCAGACAGAGCCTCTGTAGACCACCAGACCAGACAGAGCCTCTGTAGACCAGACCTAGAGAGAGCCTCTGTAGACCAGACCAGACAGAGCCTCTGTAGAGCAGACTAGACAGAGCCTCTGTAGACCAGAGATGCAGACAGAGCCTCTGTAGACCAGACTAGACAGAGGAGCCTCTGTAGACCAGACCAGACAGAGCCTCTGTAGACCAGACCAGACAGCAGAGCCTCTGTAGACCAGACCAGACTAGAGCAGAGCTCTGTAGACCAGACATACTAGACAGACAGACTAGACAGAGCCTCTGTAGACCAGACTAGACAGAGGAGCCTCTGTAGACCAGACCAGAGATGCAGAGCCTATTGGAGACCAGACCAGACCAGACAGAGCAGGGAGCATATTGGAGACCAGAGGAGATATTGGAGCAGAGATGCAGAGGAGCAGATTGGAGCAGAGATGCAGAGGAGCAGATTGGAGCAGAGATGCAGAGGAGCTATTGGAGCAGAGATGCAGAGGAGCATATTGGAGCAGAGATGCAGAGGAGCATATTGGAGCAGAGATGCAGAGGAGCATATTGGAGCAGAGATGCAGAGGAGCATATTGGAGCAGAGATGCAGAGGAGCATATTGGAGCAGATGCAGAGGAGGAGCATATTGGGAGCAGAGATGCAGAGGAGCATATTGGAGCAGAGATGCAGAGGAGCATATTGGAGCAGAGATGCAGAGGAGCATATTGGAGCAGAGATGCAGAGGAGCAGATTGGAGCAGAGATGCAGAGGAGCCTATTGGAGCAGAGATGCAGAGGAGCAGATTGGAGCAGAGATGCAGAGGAGCATATTGGAGCAGAGATGCAGAGGAGCATATTGGAGCAGAGATGCAGAGGAGCATATTGGAGCAGAGATGCAGAGGAGCAGATGCAGAGGAGGAGCAGAGATGCAGAGGAGCATATTGGAGCAGAGATGCAGAGGGAGCAGATTGGAGCAGAGATGCAGAGGAGCAGATTGGAGCAGAGATGCAGAGGAGCATATTGGAGCAGAGATGCAGAGGAGCATATTGGAGCAGAGATGCAGAGAAGCAGATTGGAGCAGAGATGCAGAGGAGCATATTGGAGCAGAGATGCAGAGGAGCAGATTGGAGCAGAGATGCAGAGGAGCATATTGGAGCAGAGATGCAGAGGAGCAGATTGGAGCAGAGATGCAGAGGAGCATATTGGAGCAGAGATGCAGAGGAGCATATTGGAGCAGAGATGCAGAGGAGCATATTGGAGCAGAGATGCAGAGGAGCATATTGGAGCAGAGATGCAGAGGAGCAGATTGGAGCAGAGATGCAGAGGAGCAGATTGGAGCAGAGATGCAGAGGAGCATATTGGAGCAGAGATGCAGAGGAGCAGATTGGAGCGGAGATGCAGAGCGATTGCAGAGAGAGCAGGAGCAGATTGGAGCAGAGAGCAGAGGAGCATATTGGAGCAGAGATGCAGAGGAGCAGATTGGAGCAGAGATGCAGAGGAGCATATTGGAGCAGAGATGCAGAGGAGCAGATTGGAGCAGAGATGCAGAGGAGCATATTGGAGCAGAGATGCAGAGGAGCAGATTGGAGCAGAGATGCAGAGGAGCAGATTGGAGCAGAGATGCAGAGGAGCATATTGGAGCAGAGATGCAGAGGAGCAGATTGGAGCAGAGATGCAGAGGAGCAGATTGAGCAGAGATGCAGAGGAGCAGATTGGAGCAGAGATGCAGAGGAGCATATTGGAGCAGAGATGCAGAGGAGCATATTGGAGCAGAGATGCAGAGGAGCAGATTGGAGCAGAGATGCAGAGGAGCAGATTGGAGCAGAGATGCAGAGGAGCATATTGGAGCAGAGATGCAGAGGAGCAGATTGGAGCAGAGATGCAGAGGAGCATATTGGAGCAGAGATGCAGAGGAGCAGATTGGAGCAGAGATGCAGAGGAGCATATTGGAGCAGAGATGCAGAGGAGCAGATTGGAGCAGAGATGCAGAGGAGCATATTGGAGCAGAGATGCAGAGGAGCAGATTGGAGCAGAGATGCAGAGGAGCATATTGGAGCAGAGATGCAGAGGAGCATATTGGAGCAGAGATGCAGAGGAGCATATTGGAGCAGAGATGCAGAGGAGCAGATTGGAGCAGAGATGCAGAGGAGCATATTGGAGCAGAGATGCAGAGGAGCATATTGGAGCAGAGATGCAGAGGAGCATATTGGAGCAGAGATGCAGAGGAGCATATTGGAGCAGAGATGCAGAGGAGCATATTGGAGCAGAGATGCAGAGGAGCATATTGGAGCAGAGATGCAGAGGAGCATATTGGAGCAGAGATGCAGAGGAGCATATTGGAGCAGAGATGCAGAGGAGCATATTGGAGCGGAGATGCAGAGGAGCATATTGGAGCAGAGATGCAGAGGAGCAGATTGGAGCAGAGATGCAGAGGAGCAGATTGGAGCAGAGATGCAGAGGAGCATATTGGAGCAGAGATGCAGAGGAGCAGATGGAGCAGAGATGCAGAGGAGCAGATTGGAGCAGAGATGCAGAGGAGCAGATTGGAGCAGAGATGCAGAGGAGCATATTGGAGCAGAGATGCAGAGGAGCATATTGGAGCAGAGATGCAGAGGAGCATATTGGAGCAGAGATGCAGAGGAGCATATTGGAGCAGAGATGCAGAGGAGCATATTGGAGCAGAGATGCAGAGGAGCATATTGGAGCAGAGATGCAGAGGAGCATATTGGAGCAGAGATGCAGAGGAGCATATTGGAGCAGAGATGCAGAGGAGCATATTGGAGCAGAGATGCAGAGGAGCATATTGGAGCAGAGATGCAGAGGAGCATATTGGAGCAGAGATGCAGAGGAGCAGATTGGAGCAGAGATGCAGAGGAGCATATTGGAGCAGAGATGCAGAGGAGCATATTGGAGCAGAGATGCAGAGGAGCAGATTGGAGCAGAGATGCAGAGGAGCATATTGGAGCAGAGATGCAGAGGAGCAGATTGGAGCAGAGATGCAGAGGAGCATATTGGAGCAGAGATGCAGAGGAGCATATTGGAGCAGAGATGCAGAGGAGCATATTGGAGCAGAGATGCAGAGGAGCATATTGGAGCAGAGATGCAGAGGAGCATATTGGAGCAGAGATGCAGAGGAGCAGATTGGAGCAGAGATGCAGAGGAGCAGATTGGAGCAGAGATGCAGAGGAGCAGATTGGAGCAGAGATGCAGAGGAGCATATTGGAGCAGAGATGCAGAGGAGCAGATTGGAGCAGAGATGCAGAGGAGCATATTGGAGCAGAGATGCAGAGGAGCAGATTGGAGCAGAGATGCAGAGGAGCATATTGGAGCAGAGATGCAGAGGAGCAGATTGGAGCAGAGATGCAGAGGAGCATATTGGAGCAGAGATGCAGAGGAGCAGATTGGAGCAGAGATGCAGAGGAGCATATTGGAGCAGAGATGCAGAGGAGCAGATTGGAGCAGAGATGCAGAGGAGCATATTGGAGCAGAGATGCAGAGGAGCAGATTGGAGCAGAGATGCAGAGGAGCATATTGGAGCAGAGATGCAGAGGAGCAGATTGGAGCAGAGATGCAGAGGAGCATATTGGAGCAGAGATGCAGAGGAGCAGATTGGAGCAGAGATGCAGAGGAGCATATTGGAGCAGAGATGCAGAGGAGCAGATTGGAGCAGAGATGCAGAGGAGCATATTGGAGCAGAGATGCAGAGGAGCAGATTGGAGCAGAGATGCAGCAGAGCATATTGGAGCAGAGATGCAGAGGAGCAGATTGGAGCAGAGATGCAGAGGAGCATATTGGAGCAGAGATGCAGAGGAGCATATTGGAGCAGAGATGCAGAGGAGCATATTGGAGCAGAGATGCAGAGGAGCAGATTGGAGCAGAGATGCAGAGGAGCAGATTGGAGCAGAGATGCAGAGGAGCAGATTGGAGCAGAGATGCAGAGGAGCATATTGGAGCAGAGATGCAGAGGAGCAGATTGGAGCAGAGATGCAGAGGAGCATATTGGAGCAGAGATGCAGAGGAGCAGATTGGAGCAGAGATGCAGAGGAGCATATTGGAGCAGAGATGCAGAGGAGCAGATTGGAGCAGAGATGCAGAGGAGCATATTGGAGCAGAGATGCAGAGGAGCATATTGGAGCAGAGATGCAGAGGAGCATATTGGAGCAGAGATGCAGAGGAGCAGATTGGAGCAGAGATGCAGAGGAGCATATTGGAGCAGAGATGCAGAGGAGCAGATTGGAGCAGAGATGCAGAGGAGCAGATTGGAGCAGAGATGCAGAGGAGCATATTGGAGCAGAGATGCAGAGGAGCATATTGGAGCAGAGAGCAGAGGAGCAGATGGAGCAGAGCAGAGGAGCAGATTGGAGCAGAGATGCAGAGGAGCAGATTGGAGCAGAGATGCAGAGGAGCATATTGGAGCAGAGATGCAGAGGAGCATATTGGAGCAGAGATGCAGAGGAGCAGATTGGAGCAGAGATGCAGAGGAGCATATTGGAGCAGAGATGCAGAGGAGCAGATTGGAGCAGAGATGCAGAGGAGCAGATTGGAGCAGAGATGCAGAGGAGCAGATTGGAGCAGAGATGCAGAGGAGCATATTGGAGCAGAGATGCAGAGGAGCAGATTGGAGCAGAGATGCAGAGGAGCATATTGGAGCAGAGATGCAGAGGAGCAGATTGGAGCAGAGATGCAGAGGAGCAGATTGGAGCAGAGATGCAGAGGAGCATATTGGAGCAGAGATGCAGAGGAGCAGATTGGAGCAGAGATGCAGAGGAGCATATTGGAGCAGAGATGCAGAGGAGCATATTGGAGCAGAGGAGCATATTGAGCAGAGATGCAGAGGAGCATATTGGAGCAGAGATGCAGAGGAGCATATTGAGAGAGATGCAGAGGAGCATATTGGAGCAGAGATGCAGAGGAGCATATTGGAGCAGAGATGCAGAGGAGCATATTGGAGCAGAGATGCAGAGGAGCATATTGGAGCAGAGATGCAGAGGAGAGGAGCAGATTGGAGCAGAGATGCAGAGGAGCAGATTGGAGCAGAGATGCAGAGGAGCAGATTGGAGCAGAGATGCAGAGGAGCAGATTGGAGCAGAGATGCAGAGGAGCAGAATTGGAGCAGAGATGCAGAGGAGCATATTGGAGCAGAGATGCAGAGGGAGCAGATTGGAGCAGAGATGCAGAGGAGCATATTGGAGCAGAGATGCAGAGGAGCAGATTGGAGCAGAGATGCAGAGGAGCATATTGGAGCAGAGATGCAGAGGAGCAGATTGGAGCAGAGATGCAGAGGAGCATATTGGAGCAGAGATGCAGAGGAGCAGATTGGAGCAGAGATGCAGAGGAGCATATTGGAGCAGAGATGCAGAGGAGCAGATTGGAGCAGAGATGCAGAGGAGCATATTGAGAGCAGAGGAGATGGAGCAGAGAGCAGAGGAGCATATTGGAGCAGAGATGCAGAGGAGCAGATTGGAGCAGAGATGCAGAGGAGCATATTGGAGCAGAGATGCAGAGGAGCAGATTGGAGCAGAGATGCAGAGGAGCAGATTGGAGCAGAGATGCAGAGGAGCAGATTGGAGCAGAGATGCAGAGGAGCATATTGGAGCAGAGATGCAGAGGAGCAGATTGGAGCAGAGATGCAGAGGAGCATATTGGAGCAGAGATGCAGAGGAGCAGATTGGAGCAGAGATGCAGAGGAGCATATTGGAGCAGAGATGCAGAGGAGCATATTGGAGAGCAGAGATGCAGAGGAGCATATTGGAGCAGAGAGATGCAGAGGAGCATATTGGAGCAGAGATGCAGAGGAGCATATTGGAGCAGAGATGCAGAGGAGCATATTGGAGCAGAGATGCAGAGGAGCATATTGGAGCAGAGATGCAGAGGAGCATATTTGGAGCAGAGATGCAGAGGAGCATATTGGAGCAGAGATGCAGAGGAGCATATTGGAGCAGAGATGCAGAGGAGCAGATTGGAGCAGAGATGCAGAGGAGCAGATTGGAGCAGAGATGCAGAGGAGCATATTGGAGCAGAGATGCAGAGGAGCAGATTGGAGCGGAGATGCAGAGGAGCAGATTGGAGCAGAGATGCAGAGGAGCAGATTGGAGCAGAGATGCAGAGGAGCATATTGGAGCAGAGATGCAGAGGAGCAGATTGGAGCAGAGATGCAGAGGAGCAGATTGGAGCAGAGATGCAGAGGAGCAGATTGGAGCAGAGATGCAGAGGAGCAGATTGGAGCAGAGATGCAGAGGAGCATATTGGAGCAGAGATGCAGAGGAGCATATTGGAGCAGAGATGCAGAGGAGCATATTGGAGCAGAGATGCAGAGGAGCATATTGG